>VDFB02371046.1:0-140794 GCA_007258455.2 Sequoia sempervirens
ACACGTTAGTTAATAAGTATGTGAGTAAACATAGGTAGACATACCTACGCATGCTCATGGATAGATTGCTCATGGGCATGGGGTTACTGAATGGACAATAAGACATTTATATATATGTATATATACACCACATGCATATATGTCTATCAAACTAGATAACAATTATATGTGATTAATTGTATAAGAAAATGTACATATGAGATATATGCATATATGCATATACATACACATGTCGATATACACGTATGTGTTGACGTACAAAGGAATGTCCAGATGAGTAAGTCGATATATTTATAAGTATGTATATATGTATATATATATACATATGATATTGGTTATGGAAATGATAACATGGTCATATTCACTTGAATATTGAATTAATTGTTTAAATGAATTTATTATCAAGGAATATATATATATATATATATATATATATATATATATATATTGTGTCTGATCCAAAGAATATATGTAGCACTTTATATCAAAGTGCAATGATAATAATTACTTGTACATGGAAACTTTGAAATCTTTACAAATAGTAAACCACACATTGTGTAATTTTTAGTAATGTAAACTTATTTCATAAAGGCCACATATATTATCTTTGGGATATAATGAGAACAAGCATAGTGAAATAAAGTGATGCACTTATTGTTGAGGTGATAATTTATATTACAAAATTTTGTATATGAAACAAAACAGCACTTTAAATGAATTCAATCCATTTGATATATGTGTCAAATACAATAGCAAGGCCGAGAAAACTTTATGAAAATGTAGGTATTGAAATATTGACTATTTCTTTCGAGAAAATAGTGACCAAATGAATAGGAAACATGGCAAATGGTAGCACCAAAATACGAACTATATAAACCAAGTAGAATTCTTAAACATACAAATCAATTACCAGCTAGAAAAGGCATGTACAAATATGAAATGGTCAAATGTAAGTTGGCTTAGAATGAGTTGACCTGTGTAATTACATACCTTTCTTATCTGAATAACACTCTTGTTTTCCATGAATGAAATGATTTGATGTGCTAATTTGTTGAGTCTTGAGTTAGAAATTTGCCACCTTCTTATTTGTTTGCTGAGTCAATCAAAGTAAGCTTAGAAGTGTCACTATGAGAAGCTAGTTCTTAGGCAACAAAGGCAAATATTTTTTATAAATAGAGTAGATGTTCTCATTTTTGGATGCATTCTCTTGGAGAATTGTTGCATTTTATCTATGTTGTTCTAGTTATAGCTAAGAGTTTATTTGTGAGGAGAGTGTGAGGCATTTAGTGAGAGAATTATTGTGGAAAATTCTAAAAAGAGAAATTGAGAAGGGGGAAAATTTGCAAGTTGATTCTAGGAAGGATTTAGCTGAGAACTAGTTGGTCAATTGGATTATAGCGTATAATAGGCATGCAATTCTAATCTCCTCATGCTTAATCTATTTTTGGAAAGATTGATTGCTTGTTTGTATTGTTTGGTGAAATGCATTAATTTGCTAGATTATAGAAAGGATTATAAATGCTTATTGAAAGGAAAAGAATATTGTTGATATAATTTCCTTATGACTGTTTGTACATACTCCATAATAAGGAGTGGCTATTATAAATTGTATTACATACTAGGATTTATAAAGCTTAAATAGCTTACAAAGTCATTTGTTATAAGGTTATTGTGTAATCTTAGATAGCTCATAGATTATTCTTAGGAATAGATTGTTCCAAAGAAGGGGATAGTTTATGTATGTGATTACTAAAGAGTAATAGCATTGTGATATGGAAAAAGGGAATAGGTTGTTTCTGAGGATAAAATATTTCTTAAGGGAATTACCTATGTATAGTATTTTAATGGTCTTAAGTCAAATCAAGCTAGGATAGTGTATGTGAGTAGGATGAATTTCACTCGAACTACTGAGTGAAGAATATTTTGGCCAAAGTAGTGTAATTTTCCTTTGGCTACACTATCAATTGAATATATTCCTATATGCATGCTAGTTTAGGATTGTAGTTGTATACAAGCTCTCTAGTTCGTGGTTCTAGTGGAAAAGCGCTTGAGTGATGCTTCTCCTCAACAGATGGCAACTGAGATTTGTGAGGAGTCTCTCCTGGACCATTTGGATATCTATTAGTATGATGCTTAGTTGATCCATGTATGTATCTTGTATTCAATCTTTGGAAAAAATGTAAGATGCAAATTATTTTGTTGAAATGGAATCAATTCTTTGAAATTTTGTTATGTCATTTATGCTCGAATTTTCTCTTTTGGAACTAAAATTTTTTATTGCAATGGGAATGAGACATAGTTAATTTAATTGAGGTTAAAACCTAGGAAATTTACTTGCTTGAACAATTGGCATGTTACATGTGGTATCAGAGTTACCAGGTTTAACTCTGGAACCTATGTGCTCACCATACTTTCTATCCAACATTAATTAAGTCTAATGTTTGGAAATTCTTGTGCCAAAATGATGCATCTGAAGTTAACTGCAAGGAATTCAGTAATTAGGAATGAACACTACCTAAGGGAAAAGAAGGAGAAAGAGTCCATTGTTCATACGATTGAGGGAACCAACTATGATAATGTCATTCCCTTTCTCAAATTAGTCAAGTAAAGAGAAGGATGAGGGACGAAGCCAACTTCAACTATTTACCTCTAGTCTCACTAGAAAATTCTGACTCCTTGTCACTTTCTAGGTATATTCCCTCAGAATGTAGTGTCAGTCCTACATTAATATTTAGGGACCCTCAAGTTATTCCTTTAATGGAAGTAATTGTAATTTCCTCAAACAATGAATCAAAGGGATATATTCCCCATAACTATCTTTTAGAAGATAAATCTGAAGGTTACTACCCCTTTTGGTATAGAGAAAAGAAAATGAGAGATGAACAAAAATCTGTGGGGTACACCTCATTGATTTAATTGTTTGAGAGTGAATCTGATGGATACTCTCAAGTCAACTATTTGAATTGTCGATCAATGTAATTGAAAGGACATTGAGATTCTTATGAATACATAAAAATCATGTGTTTATCTAAACTTGTGGTCAAAGTCTTATGAGAAATTTATTTTATGTGCACATGAATGCCATTTGAATGTTTTCCATAAGTATTAATAATAACATGATTGAATCTAATAAAGATAAACCTTTAGGTATAAACCCTTTTCTTGCAAAGGATGGTGAGAACAAGGAAGAACCCTAGAAGAAACTATGAAGTTGAACAAGGTCCATAAGGCATTGAAGCAAAATTGGATCATATCCTAGGACTCTTGGATGAAACAAAAATAAAGTTGGGGAACCTCAAGTAGGAAGTAAGAGGAAAAGAAAGAGTGGAGCAAGCAATTTTAGTCAATGAGGAAGAGGAAGTTACAAATAATGAAAATGAGGGGGAAAATTCCTAAGATCACACTCAAACTCATGAGAATGCGAATGAGAACTCTCAATCTCAGACTGAGGGAACAAGTAGGAAGTGGTTGGAAACTGAAATTTCTAGGGACATGAGGAAAATAACTCTACCAAAATTTGAAGGAAGCACCAGCAGGGAAGAAGTTGAGGCATGGTTGATTTAGATGGAAAATATTTTGAGATCAGGAATTATTTTAAGGTCACAAAAGTGGTGTGGGAAGCCTATCATTTAGTTGTATAAGCCTCTAACTAGTGGATGAACAAGAAAATAGAACTCAAACTTAGTTCTTTGAAACTTAAATGAAATGATTTTCTAGAAATATTTTGAAAAATGTGGATACCCCAACTCTTTTATGACCAAAACCTCATTTATTTTCAAAATCTAAGATAGGGAGAGATGTTAGTAAATGAGTATTGGGAAAATTTCACCTGTCTGTTACATTACATACCAATGTATTAGAAGGATGAACAATTCTGCATCACGAAATTCATTATGGGGCTTAATAGCCAAATAGGTGGAGAAGTAGATGTACATGGTCTAACCACTATGGACCTAGTCTATGAGAAGGCTATCAAGCAAGAGAAAAAGATCAAAGCTATCTCAGTCCACCAAGAATATAGAAACTGAAAGAAGTTTGAAGAAACCCAAGTTATTTAGACTCCAAAGAAGTTTGATGGAGTGTGAGATTCTCAAAAGCAAGGGGATAAGGGACCCCAAAATAATGTAAGATATCAAGGAGGGAATGCAAAGGGAATAATAATGGTAATAACAACAATTCCAACAATATGGGAGGAAATGCTGGTAGACCTGATGGAATCGCAAGGAAGAAAGGACCAAAAAGGGGATGCTTCACTTGTGGAGGAAACCATTATGTTGTGAACTATCATAATAGAACTTCTAGGTCATGTCCTCATGGTAATCCACTTCCTTCCCAGTAGAAAACATTTCAGTAGAAGATCCATGCTGCCTTAGATGACTGACAAGTGAAATATCGGAGTACTCCAATGGAAACTCTAGGTATTTCATTTGGTATACCTATTTATGTACTTATTGTACTGGAGCTACTAAATTTTTTATTTCACCTAGAATAGATAATCAAATATCTAGGAAAGTTGGATATATGACAAAGTCTTGGGTTGTCGAATATGAAAACCAGACAAGGGCAATGGTGGAGCAATGCTTATTTGAGGAAAAGGTTGAACTTCCAAGATTCTTAATTGAGGTTAACCTATATGTAGCTCCCTTAGGATCCTATGATGTCATCCTATGAATGAACTAGCTTTGGAAACATTAAGCCAAGGTAAATTGTTATACCTGTAGACGTGGAAAATGTACCAATCATACTTGATCCTGAGTACCAACACCGTTTCATCCTGAATCATCTTCTTCACTAAATCATCACCATTCGTCCCTTAATTAAATAAATCACCATTTATCTTATTAAGTCATCTTCTCTTGTTAATTAATAAATCAAAATTATTCAATTAATCCTCTGGTCTCTATTTAATTAAATAACTCATTTGATTTGATTAAATCTCTAAAGTCATCTTATTAAATTAAATAAATTAAACTTTATTTGATTTAATCTAACATCATCCCCTTTAGTTAAATTAATCAAAATCTTTATTTAACTAGGTCTAAATCATGTTCCTCTCAACTTTAATTTATTTAAATCCTAAAAATGTAAGTCAAAATTGTCAAAATCACCTAACATCATCTTAATTAATCAAATCCTGATTAATGCTAACTCTAATCCATGTCAAATCCTCTAGCTTTTGCCACTTGCATATGAAAATATTTTTAATGGATTTATTAAATCCCTATTTTCTTTCAACTTGGCATCTTTAGGGGAATATTCCTCCAAGTTTGAAAATCCCTCCAAGTGGACTTTGTCCTTCCAAGGGATTCATTCCCTCTTACATGTCCTTGTGCATTGAGCCAAGTGGAATTTAATTCATTTTTTTTCCCTCTAACATGTCATTTCACTATTTTTGAAATTCCACCTAATTGAATTTATGGGCACATTCATCAAAATGTGCACATCATTTTTCCATTCACATCGTGATAAGTGTCACTTTCCCATTGGATGTTGAATGATCCCACATTCATCCCTTTTGCCTCTTCTCTCTTCACTTTCTTCTATAAATGGAGAGGCTATCCTTTTTTTTATCATCCACAATTTGAGAAAACTTATTATACTCAATTTCATCTTCAAGCATCACCATTTTTCATCAATTTTATCAACTTTGTAATCAGGTTATGCAGGAATTCTACCAAACTGGATCACATCTTCATAAAATCAACACAAAGATTGCATAGGAGTTGGGAAAGGGCCAATTTCTACATCAAATTGGCACCCATTCCCCCATGGGATTGAGAGTTTGCATGCTTAATTAGGATTTCATTGCTTTCTCATTGTGTTCTTCATTTTACTTCCTATTTTGAGCATTGTTAATGAATTTCATGGGGAATTTAGTTCTAACTTGCATATTGATCTAATATTATGTTTTTTTTCTATGTTTGTGTAGGCCTAAGATTGGGATCATACATTTGGCGCTAGAAGGAGGGTGAACTTGAAGATTCAATCATGTTTTTTCCAAAAAATTCATCATTTTTTGCTAACATTTGCATCTACAGGAAATTACGTCACTATCAATCCAGTGGAACCATACAACGCTACTATCAGTCCAGTGACGCTATATAGCAATGCTTCAAACTACAAACTGTGCCACTCAGTCTTTCCTACCTAGAATTCAAATTTTCTAACTCCACTGCTAGGTCAGTTTACGGTCACTAGTTTTCTCAAATTCCAAACTACGCTACTGAGCAAAACTCCGCTACTATCGAACTCTCTGGTTTTACTGCAGAGTGTCGATGTTTGGCAAGTGATTCCATATAGCACCACTGACTTCCCCAAACTGCACCGCATGTGCAGACTACACCGCTAGAGTGAAGTAAAAAGTTCAAATTGACTCAATTTCAACATGTGCTTTATCATTTTGGTTGCTTTATGTTGCTAACTAGTTTTTCTAACCTCTGTTTTTCATTTCTAATTAGTTTTTGTAGGTTGGTCTAATAAAGGTGAAGGAGGAAAATGAAGTTGAAGGTTGCATTATGGCATCATTCTCTCATTACATCAAGTCTTTTTGAACACTTTTGTGTTTGTTTAACACTTTTGGAGAACTCATAATCTCTCTTAAGGATTTTTTATCTTTCATGCTCATAGGATACACTAGATTTATTTTGGGCTCTAAAAAGAACACTACAAAAGATTTCAATTTTTGTTACAAAGGGCTTAAAAAGAACTTTAGAAAAACTTACTAGATTTTGTTTAAAGGTTAACAATTGAACAATCAAAATCCTACACTTCCTTTGGTGCTTAAAAAGAAGTCACTTTTTCTTTGAAAGGATAAAATGAACATGTGATCCTTTGTCTTGTAATCACTTACCCAAAAAAATACCACCAAAAAGACATATACACTTCTCTCGCACCTCACAGTGATCTTGAGAATCAAAACGCTTTTTGGTGATCTTAAGTTGTGTAAATTGATTGCCTGCACATTTCATTTTGGTAAATTAAATATTGAACACAACTTCTAAGTGTGAGTGTAACATATTGTGTGTGTTCTCTCTTTGTTTCTCAACAAAGATCAATCAAACTATGGACATGTTTGCTCATTTTTGTTTATCTTAGAGGACCTACCTTGTGGGAAAAAGCAATCACCCAAGGGAATGACCCAACTGGGAACACGCTAAAGCCAAGCAACTTCCACCTGAGATATAAGTGTGGGTACTGGAACAAAGGACAGTATCATGAGGATTATTCTGATGAGAAGGGAAGCAATGGTCTCTTGCCGCCTGGATGTCCCCCATGAACAAAATGCGCACATAAAAACCCTTGTTTAGAAAAGGTCAAAATCCTTGATCTATTTGTTGGTGCAAGAACAGTCATTCTGAAGCCGCCCCACTTTTACAACTTTTAGTAGAAATAGAAAGTATGTCATGGGAAGTTTCATGGGTATGTATGCTTGGCTGCCTTGTATAAGTGAGTGTTGTGGAGGGGAGCCTGTGGGGTCAAGCATCTAACCATTCACTAAAAGTAGGCATAGTTGGAATTTTTCAAGTGGGGATTCAACAAATAAAGTCTTTCATATCCATAGGGTTGTGCTTGTTCTTGGAAACAAAACACTTTGCTTGTTCATAAACATTGAAAAAAAACATTCAACATTATCATCAAACTTCAAACCCTTTAGCAAGCAAATATATTTGAAAAAATTCATGTGTTATTGCTTTCCCTAAACTTTGTGGGATGATAAGAAGTTAGGACATTAGACATTTAATTTGGAGAAACCTAATCAAGAATTATTTGTGGTAAAAAAAATAGTCACTAAGCAAAGCTAAGAATAATTGAATCCCACGCATGTGTCTCAAATGATTTCATGCAAGATCAAAATCCAGAAACCAGAGTTAAAATATCTTAGTCCAAAAGATCATAAAAAAATGTCTCTCAACGCTCCACGAATTCAGAAAAAGATTTTTTTTCAACTTTTATAGAAGAGCTTCAAGAAACAATCCCAATTTTTACTCACTCTATTATTGTCAAAATCCAAATCTTTTTCAGGAATTTGAGCATCTTGTTTAGAGTAAAGTGTGTTCTTCAAGACTGAGGTCTTGTAAACAAGAGTATTTTTAGGTACACATCGGATCAAATCAAAATCTTCATCCATATTTCAAACATCAAATCAAAATCATCTCACCAACAACTCTTGAAAATCTTGAAATCATCCTTCATGCTAGACTTTTTGGAAAATCCATGAATCAAAATCCTTGAAACAAATCAAAATCCTTGAATCAAAACATCAAATCATCTTGTTTAGCTAGGTATATGGAGATGTATCCTTCTCCATATGCTTAGTTGAATTATCATCAAATCATCTTGTTTAGCTAGGTATATGTAGATGCATCCTTCTTCATATGCTTAGTTAAATTGTCATCAAATCATCTTGTTTTGTTAGGTGTGGGTAGATACATCCTTCTCCCTACACTTAGTCAAATTATCTTCTTGTGATCAAGTCCATCCCATAGATAACATCCAACATCTTGGGATCTATTTGTTCATTATCCAAAATAAAAACAATCCAAAACCAAATCAAGGTCAAATCAAAATCCAAAAAAAATCCAAGAATCTAAAAAAGTCCCAAAATTCTAGCATCCCCTCAAGATCTTCTAAGAGTTTAATCATCCATATCATCCATCTTTCACACATTTCATCCTCACACCTTTGATGCTTAAATCATCCTAAAAATTCTCTTTTGTACCTAGAGTTAGATCAATCCAAAGAATTAGACATTCATCTCCCACATTCTTGAAAATTGATCCCTATTTTATGGTGCAAACTAGATCACAATACAAGAGGAACATGGAATCCAATAAAGAAACATCAACGTCAAGCAACCTAAGTCAAACCAATTCTGAAATGAATCCCGTTGGATCAAACAATCCCCTAACTAATCTTCCTTCATCATCACAAAATCCTCAAGAGGAAGGTCAAGTAGAGGAAATTACCAATAATTCCTTCAGAATGACACAAGATGAGATCATCAAAAAGGTCTAAAATCCTGAGAATCGTACGATTGTCAATATCATGATGAAGCTCCACCCCTCAATATATGCTTGAATTAGCAAAACAAGGGGCTAAACTCCCTTTTGATTTTGATGTGAGCACCAATCTGGAACCACCTCTTGGGATCATGCCCCTAATATCAACCACACTACCAATTTCATCTGCACCCCCAATTCAAAACATCACTCAAATCATTCCACAAATTACATCATCCATTGCTCCAACTCAATCCATTGTTAACAAGGGGAGCGCATTTCTCAATGCACTACAAACACACCCCCTTGTGAATAATGAAGAATTGGACGCAAAAACTATCTTGGGACAACCTATCCCCCAAAATCCATTACACCCATATGTCCCCCTCACCTTTCATGATTCCAATGACCCATCATCATCATTTCACACAACACCTCAAACCTCTCTCCCCATAACTTTGCAAGGAGAAGGTGACTTATTTGGACCAGGGGGCATCTTTGACCCTTCATCTTCATCATTTCCCCATGGGATTATGCCACTCACTTTTCCACCACTCCCACCCTTGCCATCAATATCCACACCACCTCTCAATTTAGGGCTTCCCCCTTTACCAAACATCAATCAAAAAAATCAAACCAACCCCCCGATCATCAATCAAAGCATCATATCAAATCCTCCCATCTTGCCATCGATATCACAACAATAGATGGAAACCATCCTGGTAACACAATCCACCACCACATCATCAACCATCCCTCAAATATCTCAAAACATGTCCTCTCAAGGACTAGGCATATCGATCGCACCATCCACCACCCAAATCTCAATCGTCAATATAATGGTGCCTCTCATCACCACAACAAGCACCATTTTGAATCCACCACCAACACCACCACCTAATCCAAACACATCAAACCAATATAGCATTGTGTTGCAAGCTGCTCAACAAGCTTCCTATCAAAAGGCACTCCAACAAATCCAAAATCAACAAGCTACACAAATAGCCACTCAGCAAGCACAAGCACAATTAGTTGCACAAAAAGAACAACAAACCACACAAGCTGCGCTAGCAGATCAATCTGCACAAGCTATGCAAGCAGCTCAAGGCGCTCAGGCCACACAAGCTTCCCAAACTCAAGCACAAGCTCAAACACAAGTGCAAGTGCAAGCACAATCACAAGCGCAAGTGCAAGCACAAGCACAATATCTCACACAACAAAAAGCAGCCCAATAGCAAGTGTACCAACAAGTGCTGAAACAATACCAAGAGCAGCAAGAAGCAGCCCGAATAGCAGCCCAACAACAAGCATTGTTGGCACAACAACAACAACAAGCTCAACAATAGGCACTATTAGCGCAACAACAATAGGATCAACAAGTTTTGTTGGTATAGCAACAATTGCAAGCATACTTGGCCCAACAAAATGTGTAGGCACCATCCACCAATACACCAACCAATCCACCCATCTTGCCAACAATTGAACCACCACAAAACACCTTCATTCCACCCCCTAATCTGTAAAACAATGGGACATCACAAATCAATTTCCTCTCACAACAAGTGCTTGATCTTCAGTCAGGGAAAACCACTAAAACACCCAGCAACTTGTATCCATATCTGTTTGACAAGAGTCTTGTAATAAAACCATTCCCAAAGGGATTTGAAATCCCAAAATTTGATAAATACCATGGGATAGGAAACCCTAAAGATCACATCAGGGAATTCCAACTGCATTGCATAGAATTCGCATATGACAATACATATCTGATACGGCTATCTCCTAGAAGTTTGGCTAGCCAAGCCATGGAGTGGTTTTCTCACCTTCCTCCTAGAGTCAAAAAGTTCCAAGAGATAGTAGACACATTCATAAAAAATTACAACTTCAACATTGGTATGGATGTCAGTCTAAAGGAACTATCAACTCTTAAACAAGTAAAAAATGAATCATTTGCTTCCTTCCTACAATGATGGCGATCCAAGGCCAATATGAGCAAATGGGCCATTCCTAAAGAACAAGTTTGCACCATTATCTTCAATCTCAAAGGAGCCTTGGAATTCCATCTCAAGGTACAAGGTATCACCACATATGACCAATTGATCTCCAATGTGCTTAACATTGAACAGGCCCCTATCGCACAAGGGGGGACACCAACATATCTTGAACAAAAAAACAATCTCCCAACGACTAGTTATAACAAAAAACATTAGACCTGGGTGAAAAATAGAAACATTACCAATGATGGTGTTTTTGATGCCAAATTTGTCATCAGTGCTCCTCAAAAAAACACGCCAACACACCAACAACAAACCCCAAAACAACAATCAAAATAATCATCAAGCTAACACTGCAACCTAGCAACTGAGCAATCAAATAATCAACAATGTGAATGATCAAGGGGGCCACCCCAATGAAATAAAAACTCCACCAAGAGGAAGTACACATCCCTTGGGGAATCAACTGAATCCATCATGAAGAGGCTAGTGGTAGAAACACTCATCACAATCCCCACCTATGATAACTATCAAGAGCCCTTGGTGAAACCGTCGTGGTACAATGAAAATCACCTTTGTGATTTCCGCAAGATCAAGGGACACACAAGTTCCAGTTGTATGAGGTTGAAGAACTTAATTCAAGACCTCATTGATGATAAAATCATAAATGTGGAACAACCATCAGGAAATAAAAAACTCAAGATCTACATGAATCTGATGCCCAATCACAACAACAAAGGGAACAATAACAATGATAAAGGAAAGGGCACCTTCAAAAGTTTGAATCATGTATATGACCATGTCATTACATCCCTAAATGATTATTGCTTTGTTATCACCATCAAAGGATCCCAAGCTGATTGTGGAGTCATCACAAGAGGCAAAAAAATCACCATCACAGGGTCATCCCAACCTCCAAGAGCACCCACTTCGAACCCAAGATCCATTCCTAGTGGCAATAATTTCCTTGATCAGTTGAAAAGAACCTCAGCTTAGATCTCCATCATGGAGTTGTTGAAGATTTCATCTACCCATAGAAAGATCCTTGAGGAACCATTGGCTTCACCCACCATCTTCGGGGATCTTGATGTTGAACAATTCCAAGCTATGGTTAGAAACATCATTACCCAAAATATTCTTACATTCTCTAATAAAGACTTTCCTTCCCAACCATCTCACAATCGTGCACTCCATGTGGAGGTCCTAATGCATAAGAATAAAGTCAAGAGAGTCTTCGTGGATGGAGGTGCAGGGTTAAACATCTGTTCCCTCAAGCTCATAAAGAATCTGGGAATCTCAGAGGATTTCATTAATAAAGGAAAAGGCATTACAATTAGGGCTTACGATGATCAAGAAAGAGTGTCTCAGGGCACTATTCAACTCCCTATTCAAGTAGGGCCAACAATTATGGAAACCACCTATTAGGTCCTTGACCTTGATTTTCCTTGCAACATTCTCTTGGGGTGTCTGTGGATCCATGGGATGCAAGTAGTAGCATCAAATTTCCACCAATGTGTCAAGTTCACATACCAAGGCCAAGAGGTCACTATCCATGGGGATCTTGAACCCTTTTCTTAATGCAAGAGCCTAGAAGAAAAATATTAAAAAATCCCACAAGTTCCTAAAAATGATGAGGGCCCCTCAACTCCATACATTGATCTAGCTACTCTCACCTCCACTTTTGTGACAGAGACACCCGCCATCCCCGCCATCTCTAATATCAAGTTCATTATCTAGGACAATGGGTGTGGACACTATACAATTCAAAAAAAATATTTTGTGGTAGGAGAGTTACAACAATCTCCCAAGTCACAAGGACGACCATAATCAAATGATGCTTCCTCATCCCAAACCTTCACATCAAGCTCCTCCAGCTTCAAAAGTTGGGGAGATCTCAGTCAAGAGATAATAGAAGAGAACCCATCCCATTTCTTGTACCAAGACAACAAACTAGCAACCAATTTGCCTATGGATGATAGCAGTAAAGGCTTACAAATGATGCTCACCATGGTCTATGATAGAAACAAAAATATTGGACAACATGACAACGGGATTCTAGTACCCATCATTCCTGAGACACAAATAAAAAATATTGGCCTTGGATGTAACCATACGTGGCTGAAATCCCCTGGTTAAGAAGGTCAAAACTCCTCAGCAAATGAAAGATTCCCTTCAATTACCCATATCCATAGGTCTACCTTTAAATAATTTCACATTTGACATAACCGATGTTTGCAGTAGTAGTGATAATGAGAAAAATGCCATAACTAACTTACCTATGCTTTTCAAGAATTCCTCTCTCCTCATGATTAATACTGTGTCCTTTGATTCAACCAATCCAACCCATGAAATCAACCTAGTCTACCCCTAGCTCATTAATTACATCCAACAAACACCGCCAATTCTAGAATTTTTTTAAAATGATGAAGCACTCTCGGAGTTCATGGAACTGCAGAGCATGGTACCATGCAGAGATCATAAGGCTGGGTTTGATATCATTTTGGACACACAAGCTTACTATGAGGAGATGATTGAATCCTTTAGTCACAAAAGAAAAAACTTGAGAATAATCGCAAGGTCTTTGAGTGAAAACCACACTATGGCACTCTCTGACCCTAAAATAGTAAAAATAAAGGATGTATCCAATAGTGAAAACCTATATGAGGTGCCCAAGGATGAAGGATTCAATCTTCCTCTTAGTGCTCTACATCAGGAAAAGTCAGCAATTCGAGCCAAAAAGTGCAACTGAGTCAACTTGGGAATATAGGAAACTTCGTATATCACATTTTATGTTGAATCACTAATGTCAAAAGAACAAGAGCTCCTAGCTGCTTTCTTAAAGGAGAGAAAAGTCAACTTTGCATGGAGCTATGCTGACATGCCCGGGATTGATCTAAATATTGTGGTCCACCATCTAGCAGTTTACCTTGAAACAAAGCTTGTCAGAAAGAAACTCAGAAAATGCATCCCCAGATAGCTTTGTTAGTCAAAATGGAATTGAAGAAGCTACTTGATGTAGGGTTCATACAAACAATCGACTATGCGAAGTGGGTATCAAATTTGATTCATGTTTCAAAGCACGATGGGGGCATCTATATATGCAAAGATTTTAGAGACCTGAACAAGGCATGTCCCAAAGACGAATTCCCACTTCCCAAAATTGATATGTTTGTAGACATGATCGTGGGACATGCGATGCTTTCATTGATGGATAGATTCTTCGGATATAACTGAATTATGATAGACAAAGAAGATCAACGCAAAACAAATTTTACTTGTCCATAGGGGACATATTGTTGGAACATGATATCATTTGGCCTAAAGAATGTTGGAGCAACATATCATAGAGCCATGACTTTAATCTTTCATGACATGATCCATAAGACTATGGAAGATTATGTCTATGACATATTGGAATAATACAAAAAGAGAAGAGACCACATAGCAACATTAAGTGCCATCTTTGATAGGCTTAAGGAATACAAGGTCCGCCTCAATCCAAAGAAGTGTGTCTTCAACATACAATCAATGAAGCTATTGGGATACATTGTGTTTATGAGAGGAATTGAAATAGATCCTAATAAGGTAAGGCAATCCTTGATATGGAGGCACCTAAGACATTGAAATAGTTGAGAGGCCTACAAGGAAGGCTCTAGTCCATCCACTGGTTCATAGCTCAGCTAGCACACAAGTCAATCCCATATTCTCACCCACTCCACAAGTGGGTAGTGTAAAAATGGGATGACAAGTTCGATCAGGCCTTTAACAAAATAAAATAGTATTTTCTCACACCTCTAGTGCTTATGCCACCAATCCCAAGAAATCCTCTAATCCTCTACATATATCAACAATAGTAGTAGCTCTCGGTGCTCTCCTAGCTCAACAAAATAAAAATATAACAAAGAGGTCCATCTACTAAATCAGTCGGACCATGGAAGGGCATGAGTTAAATTATTCCTTCATCAAAAAGGCTTGTCTCGTAGTGGTGTTTGCCTCACAAAATTTTAGACACTACATGTTGAAACACAAAATCAAACTCATTACCAAGATCGACCTGCTCAAGTATCTTCTTTCCAAAGAAATTCTCATAAGAAGGATGGCCAAGTGGGTCATGATCCTATCAAAATATGACATCAAATATGTAGAGCATAAAGCCATCAAAGGGAAAGCCATTGTAGATCAAATGGAAAAAGCACCAATGTATTTAGAGAATCCACTAATTTCAGAATTCCCAAATGAATCCATCTTTAACTTGAGCATAGCAGACCACTGGAAGTTGTACTTTGATGGTTCCTACACATAGGATGGATCAGGATCTAGGATCTTTCTCATCACTCCCCAGGGAGATTGCATACCAAGATCCTATGAATTCACATTTCCCTACACAAATAATATCACAAAATATGAGGCTCTAACCATAGGACTCAGAATACAAATGCAGTGGCATATCATGGCCCTCAAGGTGTATAGGGATTCATAGCTTATAATCAATCAAGTGAATGATGAGTACCAAACTAAGGATGACAAGATAACTCCATACAAGAAATTAGTGGAAAGTCTTAAGGAGTCTTTCATTGAGATCACATTTGAGCAGATACCTAGAGAAAACAATAGAGTGGTAGACACCATGGTGATAATTGGATCGCTATTGGATACCCCTCACAATGTCCCAAAGCATGAATTTTTGGTAGAGCAGCTTCTCGTACCTGCATTCAAGGTACAAGAGTTAGAATTTGTGTGTGAAATCATTGGTCCTAGTGATCCTTGGTACCATGAAATTTACACTTATCTAAGAATAGGAGTCCTCCCAGCCAACATAACCTCAAACCTTAAGAAAACCTTTGTCAAGAAAGCATCTCAATTTTTCATCCTAGGAGAAACCCTTTATCGTAAGAGCATAGAAGAAACATTGTTATGATGTCTGAATGCTGAGGAGGAATTGATTGCTTTAACTGAGGTACATAATAGTATTTTTGGTTCACACTCAAGTGGAATGACCTTGGCCAAGAATTTGCTGAGGACGGGATATTATTGTCCCACTATGGAAAGAGAAGCACATGACTACATTAGAAGGTATCTACAATTTCAACAGCATGGGGACCTCATCCATGCACCAACTCAAGAGCTTCATTTGATTGTCACACCATGGCCCTTTTTGTAGTGGGGGCTCGATCTCCTTGGAAAAATCACCCCCACCTCATCCAGTGGCCACAAGTTTATCATTGCTGCCACTAAGTATTTCAGCAAGTGGGTGGAAGCCATCCCCATGATATACATCATTGGAAAGCATATATCAAAGTTCATCCTGAACTACTTAATATGCTACTACAGTGTCCCTCAAGCCATTATCTTAGATAATGGGATGCCCTTCAAGAATCATGATGTTCGTGACCTATGCAACAAATTCAAAATCCAACATCGCTTTTCCACTCCATATTATCTACAAGGCAATGTACAAGCAAAATCCACCAATAAAAGCATTTTGAAGATCCTCAAAAAAATAGTCAATGACGCAGGTCGTGACTGGCATCTGCAGCTAAATCTTTCCCTCTGGGCCTATCAAACTAGCATCCACACACCAATATGTGCCACCTCATTATCCCTAGTTTACAGATTAGAAGTCGTATTACCCATCGAGATCAAGCTCCCATCACTGAGAATATCACTACAGAACCTCATCACAGATGAGGAATACCCAGTATCAAGATTGATTGAACTAGAGCTGCTAGATGAGTGGCATATGGAGGCCTTATATCATTTACAAGTCTATCAAAACTAACTCAAGCAAAGCTATAACAAGAAAATTAGGAGCAAGACCTTCCAGGTCAAAGAACTTGTGCTAAGGGAGAATAAGAAGAACATTCAAAACCCAAATGGCAAAGGAAAATTTGAGTCCAACTAGTTGGAACCATTCATCATCATAGCAAGTTACAATTTAGGGGCATATCAGTTATCAACACCAGAAGGTGAGCCTCTGCAGGATCCCATGAACAACTCCCATCTCAAAAAGTTTTATTCCTAAATATTTCAAGGTATAAAATGAAAAATACAAAAAAATTAGAAAATGTCCTAAAAAAATGGCCACCCTAATGAAAACCTAGCAAACAAGCATCTTGGTGACTACAAAAAAAAACAAAAATACAAAAAATCCAAAAGAAATTGAAACAAGGATTAAAAATAGTACAGAGAAAAATCGTCCTCTAGTGAAAACCACTTTAGTGGTGCTTTGGGAAAGTACCTTGGTGAAAACTTGACAAACATGAGCCTTCTGTAAATAAGCACTTTCCATCCACCAGGATCTTCACTTCTTTTTCTACATCATCCATCCATCCATCATCTATCGCATTCCATATCTTCATCTATCACCCATCCACATTCACATCATAGCTTGGTCCTGTGTTCGTGTCATGATCCCTCCTAGTACTACTCAACCCATTCTCATGATCAGTTTGCCCTACTTATACCTGTTGATGGGCCAGATGAGCATAGCAACAATAAACATAATATTACTACTCTGTTCTCCTAAAAGAGAAAGAATAATGCATGGATATATAACTTCCAAGGTCTTGGTAATCGGTTCTCGACTGTGCCGATTTCACTCAATGGTTGATGTAAACTATAATGTTCAAGGGGCCTGCTGGTGTTGAGCTTCTGGGATTTTCTAAGATCAAACATAAATTTAGACCTACTTTAACTAGGGTTTTTTTTAAAGAAACAAAAAAAGATAGATCAAAGCTTTGGAACTGAAGAGAATGCTAATTCATCTAACTTAACCAAACTTGTTACCTTTTAAGGAATTCCTAACTAGAACCACAAAACAAAATTAACTTGTGATTAACACACAGTTTCATTAATTCATTGTGCGAATTTCAACAGCAGATTGCTAATCACCATTTAAACAAAACATAAAATAAAATTTAATTCCTTGAAAGCTTTTCAAATCAAATGATTAACCTAAGATAAACACCATTCTGGAACACAATATGAAGTAGATCTAAATCTAGTTGCTTCTACTGTTGGTGAAATAGATAAGCAACATTTACAAATCTGGCAAAATCACCAGTGTATAGAAAACCCATGTCTTCAAATTGTCTCCACCTATACTAAGGAAATTTGAAAGGTACATCACTGCCTTCCACTCTCAAGTTTCTCTACCTTCTAATCCTAACTCGCTAATTTTTAACCAAAAAAACTCCCTACCTCCATCTCTGAAATCTCCCTCTATCAAAAAAGAGGCAAAAGTGCCATATATAAAGAATGTGCCAAAAATAATACGTTGGCCCTTGTTTTAGGGTTTTCAAAATCAGTCGGTTATAGAAGGGTTGGCCCTCAGATCTTTTGGAATAAAGTTAACCGCATTCAATATGCATCCCCCATGTCCATGTCGGTGAAGGATCACCCTCAGGAGTATCCCTTAGATCTTTTGCAACCATTGCATTAACTTCTGGCCTCCGTGTCTACCCTTGAACTTCCTTGCATAACTACTTTGAATGTTCTGAAGCATTATCATTAATGTCAATCTACCTTTGCCAGTAAACATCACAACTGTCCCCGAGACCTGTGGTTTCTTCCCTTTCGACTTTCTTCTTGCTATAGATCCTTCTACAAGTTGACCCCCTTGAGAGACAACATCTGACTCCCATGTTAGATCCCCACACCATTATTCACTGAGCCAATCCATTGGTTTTGATCACAGAGCAGATCCATACCACTCACACTCTATTGATCCCTTCACAAGATGGTCACAACAGTCAAACTGCCAAGGGTTCACATTCAACCTCCTCTGATTGGTTGAACACATACCACATAGGATCTTCAGGTGGTCAAAGTTATTCAAACAGAATCGCATGTCAGTGAGACACTAGTCATGTCTCCCCGATGCGATTATACTTCACAGTAGCAATTGACATAGCTCAGAACTATCGGCAAGACTTTATATGGAGCTGCAAGGGTCATACCGATATCCAAGACCATTGGAAAAACTATCGTTATCAGTTGGACATCATAGCGAGCCCATAAGAGTTATACCATTGTGCTCCTCTATTGGAAAAACATCCGCATTCGGCAAGACATCATTTAGTCGGCAGGAGGTCATAGCAGGTTCCCATTAGTCACACCGAAGAGTGAAACCATCAGCGAGACTCTTAAGTCAGCAGGACCTTATATTGAAGACAAACCATTCAGCCAAGAGTCCTACCAAAGTCACATACTCATCGGCAAGACTCACCCCGTCAGCGAGACATTACACCGAGACCATTCCACTTCGGCGAGAGCACCATCAAGTTGGCGAGACATCACACTGAACTCCTTCCATTCTTGCCGAGCTCAAACTCTTTTGGCAAGAGATCCAGCAGTCGGTAGGACATTATACCGAAGCCACACACCTTTCGGTGAGACTCCAGCAAGTCGACCAAAATTATCCCAATGTCGGCCATTTCAGCGAGACCTCTATCTATCGGTGAGACATCTCCCCGAGCCACTATCTTTCGGCGAGCTCAGACCATTTCGGGGAGACTCCACCTTGTCGGCAAGACTTCTCCCCAATGCTTACCTTGTGAACAACGGTCGGCGAGACATCCTCCCAAGCAGAGAGATATATAAAACCTCATAGCGACAGAAATATCAATGTGACCAATGTATTTCAAATGAATATAACACAATAGCCAGTCAGCAAGAAAAATGGAAGGTCTCAACAACTTCCTTGAGAAATAGCACCAAATGTATGATTTAATCTTGCAAAAAAATGCCTCCATTAGTCCTCAAAAGCATATAAAATATATCATTTTTTATCATGCCTTCAATTTTTAGAAAAAAAAACCCAACTTTGGCTGAGGCAGAAACAAATCCGACAGAATAAAAGTCAGACCTAGGAGGAAAACAAAAGAACTCCTAGAACCCAAACAAACAACCAAAGGTGATGAAAGAAAATGAAAAAGGGGGGCCCATTTTTTCCCAAAATAAAATGGGGTGGCTATGCAAGGCATAGCAAATGGTGACTCAGCTGGGAAAATGGTTTAACCATTTTCAAGGAACTGAAGGATTTAGCTACCCATAACTCTTGGTTTATGAACACCTCAACTCCAGTTGCATCAGTTTTAACAACCAAGGTTGAGCTAGAATCTCAAATGTAAGTCAACACTAGCTACCCCTGAATCTATGTGTGTGTTTGATGGTGCATCATCCTTGTATAAACTTTTCCTCATCTTTTGAACAACAATGTGCAAGATTTGAACTACATGAGTTGATTCCCTTTATATCTTGTGCAATGATATCCCGGGCATTGCTCTACTGCTAGTCAGGCGTCCATAGCCCTAATGGAGATACCTCTAGTTTTCTCACAGCATTGCTCTACTACCAGTCAGGTGTCCATAGCCCTGATAGAGATAGTGGAATCACCCATTCATATTGAGTCTTCTTTTCTTTTTAGATAGTTCTTCTTCTTCTTTTTTCTGTTCTCTTAGAGTTTCAGATGTTTCATTCAATCTTTTTTCAATATGTGAAATGTCTGACATTTTTGTTTGGTTGAAAACTACTATGGACCTCACAACAACATCTGGGGAATCGTATTTTTACTCAAATCTTACAACACTATCATCCTAGGACAAATATACCATTACAAAGAGAGATGATCTCGACGATTTGAGACAGATTCAAGGGTAATTAATGAATATTGTTTACTTTACACCTTATTTTCAAGACTTTCCACAACTCTTATTGATAATGGGCATAAAACAATAAATTTAGTACAAAATCATCCAATCAGAAAACCTAAAAATATCTAAACCAACTTCTCTCCTAATAACCAAAGTATACTTCAGATAACAACCCACCATTTCAAGATGGAAAGAACAGAGAAACCCCATGGAACAAAACAAGACAAACACAAAACAACAAAGGAAATGAAAAGAAAGAAAGAAAGAACAAAGAAACAAACAAACAAAAACCAACTACAAGCAGAACAACAAACTATAAACAAACTATTTACAAACATAAAAAAACAATTATTTACATAAATGCACAGCCTAGCAAAAATACCAAACTTCACAACTCAAAATAATGTTTAAGAAATTTTCCATTGATAGGCAATGGAACAGGTTCTCTCGTTAAACTACTCAGTCAGAAAGCATTTTCTCCCAAGATTTTAGCAATTTGATAGGAACCCAACTAGAGCTTATCAAATTTCTAGTGGTTACCCTTCTTTTCATTAGCTTTATCCCATAGCAGCACAAGATCTGATATTCTGAAAGCCTTGACTTTGGCTCTTTTGTCAAACCAACGTTTGACAACAACCTAGTGTCTAAATAATTTCTGGAAGGTGACATCTCTGTGCTCTTCTAATTTCAACAAGCCAGCTAACCTTACTTCTATCCTATCATCATTAGAGTAAAAATTCTACATAAACTGAAGGATAGGTATTTGCAAGTGAATAGGGAACACATGCTCTTGGCCATACACTAACGTAAATGGAGAAGTCTTTAACACAGCCTTGATTCTAGTCCTATCTTCCCATAACACAAATCTTAGCTGGGTATGCCAGTCCCTAGGATTGTTCTCTAACAGTTTTTTGATTACCCCCAAGAGATTCTTATTAGTTGATTATGCAACTCCATTTCCTTGTGGGTAATAGTTTGAAGAATACTTTAAAACAATTTTGTGATCATAAGCCCATGAAAGGAACTCAGCAGAAAAAAAGGAAGAGTCATTGTCACATACCAATGCGAAGGGTATTCCAAGCCTAGTTGTGATGCATTCGGTGATGAACTTGATTACTACCTTTGTTGTGCTATTCTTGCAAGGTATAGCCTCTGTCCATATCATACAGTAATATGCGACAGTCAAAATAAATTTGTGTCCTACAGAAGAATTTGGGTTAATTACCCCAATAAAATCTAGTGCCCATTGGGAAAATGGTCTTACCTCATAAACAGGTTGTAATGGCATGGTTAAATGGCATTCTTTTGATGCAGAAGTTTGACATATGTGACATGTTCTTACATTTTGGTGGGAATCCTTGAACACACACGACCAGTAATAACCAGATATGAGGATCTGATGTGCTAACAAATCTGTAGAACCATGGCCTATGCCATGTTTCCCATGAAATTCAGAAATCACATGTTTAGCCTCTTGTTGATCAAGGCATCATAGGTACACTCCCTCAAAATTATTCCTCTGTAGTGATCCTCCTTTGAGCATATAATGGGAGCTCTTCATTCTCAGTGCTCTCCTCTGAGTCGTATTCATTCCCTCTGGGCACCGACTATTAATCATGAAACAAATGATATCGGCATACCAAGGGTCATTGGAAAAGGATTACATTGTGTATTGCTGAAAAATAATGTTCTCACCAGCATCGGCTATGGATTTAGATAGGCCTAGACCTTGGAAAAGTTTCATAGGGTGAATCTCCAGATCGAACTCTTGCAAAATGGCCATCCATTTCCCCCTTCGTTCTCCCAACTCGCTCTGCATGAGTAGAAACTTTACAACAGCATCAGGAACTACAACAATAATTTGACTTCGGAGAATGTAATGCCTGAACTTCTTGATAGCTCTAACCAATGCAAAAGCTTGTTTTTCAAGAGGTCAGTACTTTACTTCAGCATTCTTAAATGGAGAACTCATGAAATTGATTGGCCTCTCCTCTCCCTCTTCTCTTCGTTGAGTTAGGACAGCTGCACAGGAATGTTTAGAAGCAAAAGAATAAATATAGAATGGCCTCAAGTAGTCAGGGCTAGTGAGAAATGGCGCTTCCAAAATGGATTGTTTGAATTGAGAAAATGTGGCCTTTGCCTCGTTACTCCATTCTATTATAGCATCTTTCTTCATCATTTCATTCAATGGTTTTACAATTTCTACAAAACCTATGATAAACTTTCTCACAAAGTTGATCTTTCCAAAGAAAGATCCCATCTCCTTCTTGCTTCCTAGCCTGGTTATCTTTAGAATGGACTCAACTCGGTCTGGATCGATTGATATTCCTCTTTCTGAGATTATGTGTCTTATATTTTTCCCTTCAGAAACCCCAAACACACACTTTTTAGGATTCAGGGAGACACCATACTGGTTACATCTTTCAAGAACTTTAGCCAAGTCTGCAGCATGGTTTAGTCTATCTTTAGAGAATATTGTCAGGTCATCCATGTAGATGATGATGCATTTACTAATCAAATCTTTGAACGCTATGTCCATGGCACACTAAAAGGTTGCTCCAGTGTTTATCAGACCAAATGGCATCCTTCTGTAAGCAAATGTTCCCCACTTAGTAGTGAAGGTTGTCTTCATTTTGTCTTCATAATTAACAATCGCCTGATTGTATCCAGAATAACCATCCAGGAACAATATCATTTGAGACCCATTGACAGTCTGCAAGACTTCATCTAGTGAAGGGAGTGGGTAGTTGTCTTTTTTTGAAGCTCTGTTCAGATTCCTGAAATCTACACATAGCCTGATCTCTCCATTTTTCTTATGAACTGGAACCAAATTGGCCACCCATGTTGAGTGTCGTACAGGGAAGATTATTCTTGCAGAAATCAATTTCTGAACTTCCTTAAAGATCAGTGGTTCAATTAGGGCGTTGACATGACGTTGCTTTTGTCGAAATGGCTTAGCTTCAAGCTTCAAAGAAATAGTATGAGTCATTACAGAAGCATCAAATGTTTTTAGATCTTCATACCCCCAAGCTATTGCAACAATATCCTTCTTCAGTGTCCTTAGTATATCTTTTTCAATTGCTTCAAGGCAGGCCTTCCCTACATAGACATTTCTTTCAAGGCCAGAATTAGCTAGGTTAACAGTTTCATATTCACCTCCTTTATCCTCGGTTGATACCTTTTCCCAAGCCCTTGGGTCTAAATCAAAAATTCTTTCTAAGGCTACCATTCCCTTGGGAATGCTATCACTTTTTAAATTGAGGACCCCCTCTATATCACATTCTTCGGGGCTCCAGTCTCCTTGATGCCTGTTGGAATCATCAATGATCTTTCCTTCAAAAACATCTGAGCTTTCTAGAAAAGCAAGGATATGTCGATCATCATCAAAAACCTGAAAGTTCTTGATGTTATCAAGAATAGCCGGGGTGGAAATAAACTCTATTGAGAATCTCTTAAGCTTGGAGCCTTGCATGGGTTCCACGGTACTTGCGGAAACAACTAATGAATTAGCTATTTGATTTTTCTCTAAAGAGATTAAACTAATCCCAAAAGCATGAAAGTCTTCAATCAGGTTCCATACCCAATTTTTATAAGCTGCTAGCCTTTTATTGTGACATGTGTATTGGCTGCACACTTGCTTGATAACTACTTCTGAATCTCCTTTAACCATCAAGTTAGTGACTTTCTTCTTATGTGCGAACATCATCCCCCAAGCTAAAGCTTCATATTCTGCTATGTTAGTGCATATAAACTACAATATGTAAGAAACAAAGAAAGTTTTCCCTTTCAGGCTGGTTAATTCAGTCCCGACACCACAACATGTTTTGGACTTGTATCCATCAAATGTGAGGGTCCATAGCTGATCATTAGTTGGGGTTTATCCCTTTGAGGTTATTATGGGCGTTTGGATAAGATGAGCCATAGGTGGGGGCACTTGATCCTTTGCATCAAATATTGGTAAGAGGTGTTCAATAGGTTCCTCTGGTGCAATTTCCAATTCCTACTCAGATATATTATGTAATCCAAGGCTATCCTTCTGATAGTGACTTGTATCTCTGATTAATCCATTGGGTTTCAGTATACTTGTGAGTGCAGGAATATCAAACAGACCTTGGGGTTGCTCTTCGTAACTATGTTGGTCTGGTATCATGACCAGGGTAGGTTCAATTTGAGGAGGGACTTCCTCCGAGGGTATATTATCCCTGGTTAACATTATTGCACTTTTGGATTCGAATGAGAAGTGATCTAAAATGGTCTCAAGGTGATTTAGGCTAGTTCCCTCAGTTTGGGAAACATGATTTAAAATATTGATGTAGGGTTGGCAGGTCAATTTTGAATGATTTCGGTAGTGTACCCTGCACCAATTAGGGAGTAGAAGACTCTGCAAATCGATATCTTCCCTTAAGACTAGTTGATCCTGTTGTAGCTTCCTAATCAATGCCTGTTGATTTTCATTAGTCATGGGATCAGGGGACTTTTCTATTGACAATTCTTTAGAATGAAGAACCGAAAAGATTAAAATTTCCTCTCTTTTATAAACCCCTATCTCAGTTTCAAAATAGGCTACCTCATTGGGACAATCATATTTAGTGATGATATGCTTGAGGCAAGCTTCACTTTCAATCCTAATTTGCATAGGAATTCCCCTCCATGGTAGCCACATATGTGAAAAGTCGAGGGAGAGATATCCCCCTATACTTTTCATCAAATCTCTGCTCAATAGCATACCATAAGTCTCGGGAATGTCTGCTACTAGAACATCTATATTGGTTTGAATCCTAGGGTCAGACCCTATTTGCACATGAATATTTCTCAACTCTCCAACTACATTAACCTCTGTTTTATCAAGTTGGATGACCTTCTTATTTGTTTGGATAGGGATCAATCCCAATTTCTTGCATATAGAAAATGGCATAACATTGCCAGAAGCCCCTGAATCCAACAAACAATTATGTAGATTCTTCCCACAGATTCTTAAATTCAAAAGAAATGGTGGGGTACCTACCTTGATTCTGTACAAAGTCGCATTCATGTCTGCAATAGGTACCACCTTGATTTTCCCTTTTGGTTTATCAGCTTGTTCCAAAGCTTTCAACACTATCTCTCATTGGGCAGGGCACCACTTTAGGATGTCAAAGTATGATAAAGAGGTTTTTTGTCTCTACATCTCAGAAACAATATCAAATTATGTGTTATATCTTTCATTACTTTTGACAACACCAGGTGAATTACCTTTGTTATGGAAGTCAAGTGGACCTTTTGGTGGAGGAGGGTTATTATCAGCACTTTGATTTGGAGGCACCATGTGATTAGGTGGTGTTGATGTAGTAAAGGGACCCTTATTCTAATTTCTTAGGAAGTGTCCTCCCTTTGTCTGAAAGGCTTGGGAATCATACATATCTTCCTCCGGTCCATTCTCATTTTGCATTGGAATGAAGGTTCTTCCTCAAAGAGGTCATAAGTCATTATTGTATCTACGGAGCCACCTTCTTTATTTGAATTCCCTTGGAATGTTTGGGCATCTGCCTGTGCCATCTTCACGACTTTCTCCATTTTAGGGTAGTTTACCTCAGAATGGGTTGTAGCATCATGCAACTTGCATGAGTTAGTCATAAAATTAAGGTCAGCCACATTTACAATATGTGCCCTATCCTCATTAGCTTGATAATTGTGAGAAACTCCTTCATTATTTGGCCCTATATTCCATTGTCGGTTATTATTTGGCCTCTGGTTATATCCTCTACTTTGATTTTGATAGCCTTGGCTAGGGGAGTTTTGGACTTGATAATTTCTCTGGCTGTGATTGTAGTTGTTCGAGTAATTACCCTGATTTTGAGAAGGGTTCAATCTAAGCTGAGCCATGTCATTTGTGACTTGAGACAGAGTTTTCTTTAAGGTCTCCACCTCGTTTGTGATTTGAACTATCTTTTCACTTTCAACACTCTTAGCAACAAGTGGCTGACTGGCATGATTTGGTGTTCCATCTTGGTTATGATGACCATGCAAACTATGATGAGCCTGTGATTATTGAAATAAGTTAGGAGCTCCATTGGCAAAGAATGGAAGAGGAGATTGAGTCTGCAACTCAAACATAGCTCCATAATGGGAAGGAGACATCCCTGTGACAATATTGAATAAGGGGGTTGGGCCAGACATCTGATACCACATTGAAGGAAAACCTCCTCCCAAACTTCCTTGTTGAGAGCTAATTTGTTGTTGCAGCTTGATGGCTAGATGATAGACTTTAGACAAGGAATCAATATATGCCAGTTGATAAGTCCTTTGTAGGAACAAGCCAAGCAAAGTTTCTATAACTCTAAAGTATGCTTGAATGGTACTATTCTCAGCAACTAGATAGGGGTCATGTAGTCTCCTATACATGCATTGAAACCTGGTATTAAACAAGGGCAAGGATTCACATGGCTCTTTCCTAATGGTAGCGAATTGGTGGAACAAAATAGCTGGATCCACATAAACTTTGAACTAATTGATGAAAGCATTATCTAGGTTTGTCCAGCTCAGAATAGAACCTTGTGGAAGATTTAGATACCAGTTGTACGCTATATCCCTTACGGAATAAGGGAATAACCTACAAACTACATCATGGTGAGCTATCTGAGCTCTGGTACAAGCATCCTTAAAAGCTTGTATGTGCTCTTCAGCACTCCTTGATTCACCATGAATGTATTTGGGACAAAATTTCTTAGGATTATTAGGCATATGATGAAAGCCTCCAGGAATAGTCCCCAATGGAGAGGGATTATTCTGAAAAAATGCCATTGGTAGTGGTGGTGGTGGTTAAGCCAGCTGTTGGATGGGTTGAACTAGCTGTGATGGCACTTGAGATGGATTCGGTGGTGGATTGATAGGTATCCACTGGGGTATTGGTGAAAATCTAGGTGGAGTGACTGGAGCTGACAAAGGTGGTATGATGGTTGCCCCAGTCTTGTGAATCTTGTGTCTTATTGGGGTCTTGAGTTCTATCAAAGGTGGTGGATTTTCAGCTGATCGAAGAACTCTACAAGACCTTTCTGGTGAGAAAAACCCAGTATTATCCAGTTTTCTCTTATAGGTCCTCCTTCTAGAACCAGTTAACTGTTGATGGGCCGAATGAACATAGCAACAGTAAACAAAATATTACTACTTTGTTCTCCTAAAAGAGAAAGAATAACACATGGATATCTAACTCCCAAGGTCTTGGTAATTGGTTCTCAACTGTGCCAATTTCACTCAATGGTTGATGTAAACTATAATGTTCAAGGGGCCTACTGGTGTTGAGCTTCTGGATTGTTCTAAGATCAAACATAAATTTAGACCTACTTTAACTAGGGTTTTTTTAAAGAAATAGAAAAAGATAGATCAAAGCTTTGGAACTGAAGAGAATGCTAATTCATCCAGCTTAACCAGACTTGTTACCTTTCAAGGAATTCCTAACTAAAACTGCAGAACAAAATTAACTTGTGATTAACACACAGTTTCATTAATTCATAGTGCTAATTTCAACAGCAGATTAAAAATCACCATTTAAACAAAACATAAAATAAAATTTCATTCCTTGAAAGCTTTTCAAATCAAATGATTAACCCAAGATAAACACCATTCTAGAACACAATATGAAGTAGATTTAAATCCGGTTGCTTCTACTGTTGGTGAAACAGATAAGCAACATTTACAAATCTAGCAAAATCACCAGTGTATAGAAAACCCATGTCTTCATATTGTCTCCACCTATACTAAGGAAATTTGAAAGGTACGTCATTGCCTTCCACTCTCGAGTTTCTCTACCTTCTAATCCTAACTTGCTAATTTTTAACCAAAAAAACTCCCTGCCTTTGTCTCTAAAATCTCCCTCTATCTAAAAAGAGGCAAAAGTGCCATATATACAGAATGTTCCAAAAAGAATACGTTGGCCTCTATTTTAGGGTTTTCAAAATCAATCGATTACAGAAGGTTTAGCCCTTAGATCTTTTGGAATAAAATTAATCACATTCAATATGCATCCCCCGTGTCCATGTCAGTGAAGGATCACCCTTAGGAGTAGCCCTTAGATCTTTTGCAACCATTGCATTAAATTATGGCCTTTGTGTCCACCCTCGAACTTCCTTCCAGAATTGCTTTGAATGTTCTGAAGCATTATCATTAATGTCAATCTACCTTTTCCAGTAGACATCATAGCTATCCCCGAGACCCGCGGTTTCTTCCCTTTCGGCTTTCTTCTTGATATAGATCCTTCTGCAAGTTGACCCCCTTGAGAGACAACATCCTGTTGGTGTAATTAATTATTAATTACACTTTGCATAAGTTTACTTAGGTTTATTTAATTCCTAAATTATATGATCTCATCTTTATCTTATTGAGTTGTCTTGTTGCTCAAGATAAGATTAGGTTTAGGCATCTTTGCTTTTATAAAGCAAATTATCTCTTGTAATTAATTGGTCTTTTCGAATATATCAAATTGCATGTTTTTATGCAAATCTCTGCTTTTTCATTTTTCTCTTCTGTGGAAGGTATTTTTTGGTTTGCAATCAGATCTTGGTTTTCTAACATGGTATCAGAGCCTTGATTTGCAGCCCCTTCTCAGATTTCTAGAGAGATTCATTGCAGAGTTCGTTCGAGGTCCCTTAATGATTTTTCTCCTTGAGTATATTTATGCAGCATTTTGGATCAAATCAAGTTTTTCCATTCGATTCAGAGCATTGGAAAAGATTGAAGTTTGATGAAAGTCATTTTTTATTGGAGCCATTTTTAGTTTTGCTTCATAAATCTATCTTCCACTCAGTTGTAGGAAAAATGATTTCTGGGTTTTGTAGCGAGGATCGAAATCCAATTTGGGTATCTTTTTGTTTTTTAATTTTTTTCATAGATCTGAAGAAAATAGCTTCACAAAAAATGTCATGCATCATTTTTTTTCACCTAGCTAAAGGTTTTAAAAAATTATTTTTCATCTTCTGCTTGCTGGATCAAAAAATGATTTTTGGGTTTTATTTTTTGCTTCAAAAAATTTCTGGGTTTCTGTTTTTGTCTACTCATTATAAACAGATTTTTTAGAAATCAAATTTGAAGATTTTTCATCATGGAGGCAGATGTGAACATTGGTTTGTGCATGCACTCATTTTTGTTTTCATGCACTAGGTTTGCATTTTCTCTGTAGTTTATGCATGTTTTGCATTATCTCCTTTTACAATCATTGGGTTATTGTAATAAATAAACTGAGATAAAGTTCCATTAAGAGGGGTTATTGCATCCATCTTTCATGATTGGTGACAACTCGCATGAGTTTTTCTGGTTTCCTGTTGTCTCCTTTTAGCTTCTTTCTTGCTTAGTTGGACACATCGTTGGTTTGTTTCGGTTCACACTTCACATTGGGATTTTATAGTTCTTGATCCGCATTGGTTCAGATCTTTCTCATTTGAAGGTCATGGTTTTATGGTTAATGTTCCAGAATCTTGATGGTACTCATCTTTTGGGTAGTTTTAGTTTCAATTTGGCATTGGCTTCGAGACACAACTTCCAGATTTGTCACCATTATGGGTCCATTCATCCTTTTATCTACTATTTTTCAAAGATTCCAGAGTTGATCTAGTATGTGAGTTTCCAGTGTTCCTTGGCATCGGATCTACTGTTGCATTTGTGATTCTGATTGGTATTTTGCAAACAAAAGTATCTTTCCTTGCTTGTCGGATTTGGGGTTCCAGTGTTGCTTCATCAGAGTTCTTCCAGTGTTTCTTCGCAGCAGTTCATCTCACTGAGGGGGGTTTATCTCTCTTTGCATTTGTACATGAGTACCTGATCAGGCCTTGTTGCCGGGACTCATATTTGCATAATAATCTACTTCTCCCTAAGTTGCACTTAAGGGGGGGGTGTTGGTGTAATTAATTATTAATTACACTTTGCATAAGTTTACTTAGGTTTATTTAATTCCTAAGTTATAGGATCTCATCTTTATCTTATCGAGCTATCTTGTTGCTCAAGATAATATTAGGTTTAGGCATCTTTGCTTTTATAAAGCAAACTATCTCTTGTAATTAATTGGTCTTTTCGAATATATCAAATTGCATGTTTTTATGAAAATCTCTATTTTTTTGTTTTTCTCTTTTGTGGAAGGTATTTTCTAGTTTGCAATCAGATCTTGGTTTTCTAACACATCTAACTCCCATGTTAAATCCCCACACCATTGTTCACCGAGTTGATCCATCAGTTTGATCACAGAGTAGATCCATACCACTCACACTCTGTTGATCCCTTCACAAGATTGTCACAATGGTCAAACTGCTAAGGGTTCGCCTTCAGCCACCTCTGATTGGTTGAACACATACTACGTAGGATCTTTAGGCAGTCAAAATTTATTCAAACAGAATTGCATGTTGGTGAGACACTAGTCATGTCTCCCCGATGTTGTTATACTTCACAACAGCAATCAGCATAGCTTAGAACTATCAGTAAGACTTTATATCGAGCTGCAAGGGTCATACCGATATCCAAGACCATCGGCAAGACTATCGTTATTGGTCGGACATCATAGCGAGCCCATAAGAGTTATACCGTTGTGCTCCTCTATTGGCAAAACATTTGCATTTGGGAAGACATCATTCAGTCGGCAGGAGGTCATAGTGGGTTCCCATTAGTCACACTGAAGAGTGAAACCATCGGCGAGACTCTTCAGTCGGCAAGACCTTATATCGAAGACAAACCATTTGGCCAGGAGTCCTACTGAATTCACATACTCATCGGCGAGAATCACCCCGTTGGCGAGACATTACACCGACACCATTCCACTTCGGCAAGAGCACCATCAAGTCGGCGAGACATCACACCGAACTTCTTCCATTCTTGTCGAGCTCAAATTCTTTCGGCAAGAGATCCAGCGGTGGAAAAGAAATTATACCGAATCCACACACCTTTCGGCAAGACTCGAGTGAGTCAACAGACCTCCCAATGCCGGCCATTTCGGCGAGACCTCTATCTGTTGGTGAGACATCTCCCCAAGCCACTATCTTTCGGCGAGCTCAGACCATTTCGGGGAGACTCCACCCTGTCGGCAAGAATTCTCCCTAATACTAACCTTGTGAACAACGGTCGGTGAGACATCCTCCCAAGTGGAGAGATGTATAAAAACTCATAGCGACCAAAATTTTTGGGCGACTGGTGTATTTCAAATGAATATAACACAATAGCCAGTCGGCAAGACAACTGGAGGGTCTCAGCGACTTTCTTCTTTGAGGAGTTTTATGCCAAATCTGATTGAGGCATGATTTCCAACTAACTTCCTTGAGAAATAGCACCAGATGTATGATTTAATCCTGCAAAACAATGCCTCCATTAGTCCTCAAAAGCATATAAAATATATCATTTTTTATCATGCCTTCAATTTTTAGCAAAAAGAAACCCAACTTTGGTTGAGGCAGAAAAAAATCCGACAGAATAAAAGACAGACCTAGGAGGAAAACAAAAGTACTCCTAGGACCCAAACAAACAACCAAAGGTGATGAAAGCAAAAGAAAAAGGGGGACCCATTTTGTCCCAAAATAAAATGGGGTGGTTATGCAAGGCATAACAATACTGGAGTAGTCTATTGCTTCACGCTAGGGCATGTTCTCATCAGATCGGATTCGTGTATGTTCTTGAAATCCCAAAATCCCAAAATCTAGAAACATCAACAAATTAGAAAATCCAAAAAACATCAGAAAATCACAAAATCTCAAAACTTTCAAAACATATCAAAATCCAAAAAATAGGTCAAAAAGTCAGTTAGAAAAAGTAAAAAAATAGAGTCATCTTGTTGAACTATGTCATATCTAAGCTTTGAACGTAGGCAAGGTTGATCTTTGATCATCCCCCGAGACACTTAAGTTAGTCCTTTAGGAGTTGGCCATAATAAACTAGCAGTCCATCTGTTCATATCTCATCAATAATTGAGTTTGTGTCAGTCAAACTACATGGTATCTACATGTATAACGTAGGCAAGGCTAATCTATTTATCAACCCTTGAGGCCCCTAGGATAGGTCTTTAGGTTAGTCTCTTGGTCAAAATGTCAGAAAACCCCAAAACATTTAAAAATTCAGAAAATCAAAACATTTGTAAAATCTTGAAAATACCAAAAACAACCTCAAAAAAATTCAAAAAACTTCAAAAACATTCAAAAAACCAAAAAAAAAAAACATCTGTCTCATCTTGCTTTAACTCGAAATAAGCATCACTTATAATAAATCAATTGTCATCCTTAACCTTTGGTGAAACAATTGGAAACAAGTCTAGAAAATTAAAAGTGAAAACTAAAGTGTCAAGAGTCTCAAGTCTAGGATAGTATGTAAACAAGTTGGTCAACTCTTAGTGTCAATAGCCTATCATCCAATAAGTCCCAAATCAATCATCTGATATCATCATGTCCTAGGATGTATCCTTCCTACAATGGACATCAACATTAGGCATCACTATAGTTTAGCCTTGGCTAGTGGTATTGAAGAACATTAGCTTATTTGTGTGCTTTATCTTTGTCTTTTGACTTATCTTTTTGTGCTCATTTCAATGACCTCTCGATGATGTCCCAAACAAGGGGATTTAGATAGAAAGAAATGGGGCAAGGATCATTATCTTTTTATCTGTTGTGCTTGTGGAATATCCTTGTAATATAACCTTGGTCATGCATACTTTGTTTAGGTGTAGGGAAGGTGTTTTAGGTGGCTTCTTGACCACATAGGAAGGCTTTCCTTCCTATGTTTTCGTTTGAGATGTCTGAAATATCTGAACTGCATTTTAAATAAGGTTATGTACACTAGGTGTGAACATGAGTACTCCTATCTAATTGTTGAGTCAAAGGGCATCACATTAGGTGCAATGCCATCCTGTTCTTTATACCTTGATGCATCGTACCACATGTGTAATCCAACATAAGGTAATTGGCCCTTTTAAAATCCCAACTCCTCAGTAAGAAAATCATCATCATCATCATCACCACCATCATCTCCTACCTTGTTGGATCATCCTCTTTCTTCCATTTTCTTTCCGTTCTAACATGGTACCATGATAGTTAATTGCAAATCATCATATATGGATCCATACTGCATCCACAAACCATCAGCATACTACATATTGCATATCATATCATATGGGAAATATTAAATCATATCACATGCATTGCATTTCCATCATTTGCATAATATAGATTGGTTATTCCAAGCATTTCATCATTTACACATTTGCATTCATTTGCATCATAACATCATAAATCATGTAAAACATCATTTGCATTCATCATATCATATCATAGACATCATCATAATATCCATAGAACATATATAAGAATCTCATCACATTTACATCATCACATAGAACATAATGTACATCATAACATCACATAACATCGCATAACATCATTGCATGAAATTGCATAGCATATAGAAAGTAAATCCATCCATAATGCATAAATATGATAGAACACATCACATCGAATCAACATCATCTCATATCATATATATCATCATCAAAATGTGCACTGTCATGGTACAAAATTGAATCAAAATATACATGTGTATGTCAATAAAGTACAATCACCCATTAAACTATAAAAAATGAGCCTATGAAGCATAAAATAATGAAAGATTATATGAAACTGATCAAAACTGGGGCTAACCATGTTGGCTGCTACCCTCACCACCTGCTCTATCCTCGTGGTCCTTTGTGGGTTTGAGGCCCGTCCTTTATGAAAAGTTCGGGACTCAAGCTGGTCTCATCATGGCCTGATAATAATGCATCCTATAGTAATCAGCCTCCTAGATGTCCTCCCTATATGATCAAAGTGGTACCATGCTCTAGGAGGAGGATGCAAACATGCTCTTTAACTGTTGTTGTATGCCCATCTCTACTACTTCCTACAGCTCTACAACCTATCTCTATGGACCACCTAGTCTCGCTCTGCCCATAACTAATCCCTCTCAACTGTAAGTACCAGTATCTATGCCTACAGATAGAGAATCTAACCATACCTAGGGTCTGGTTGAAGGGGTGGCTACATGGGTGATTGATCATGGTCCCCATCTCTGGGCACTGTCAAAACCCTATCTTAGTGCCTATGATCTTGATCCTGAAATACCTAGTCCTGGTCCTGATGGTCCTAATCCTGATCAACCTATCGGGGTGGCACATCTACCTACTCTCTATCCTGAGGAGGTGGTCCATGTTCTAGTTGTGGACCCCCACCTCCCCCACCTCCTTCCTCGCCACCACCCCCTCGACCTCCCTATGGTTGCCTACCTACTTGGCCCCTAGGCCTCTGTCATGCCACTATTGTTCCTAGTAATATCAATCTCAGAGGTGCCTGAAACCAATCCCTATAACTCTATGTCATGCCTGCATTGGCTAGACCTTGTACATACGCCAATGGTCTAGCCACAAGCTATCTAAAACTCTAAACCACCTCAACTGCAAGTATGTATCAGCCCTAGGATGTCTCCCTCATCCTATGGGCAAAGATGGCCATGTACTTGTCATTGGGTCGATCCTAAGCATCACCAAATTGATGGGCCACTCTATCTAGTAGACATCTCTCTATCATGGTGTGCTCCTACCCTTGCATAAGTTGGTCCTGGTGGGAAAAGAAAAGCTATTGGTCATCATCATACCATGCTGACCATCTAAGGTATGGCCGCCAGGTGAACTCCTGCATATCATCTATCACCCTCCTCCAATGAGGGATCATGTGCTCGCCAGTATGTGAAAAAGAAACTCTTCCTTTGTATCACCGCACCAATAGATCATCTAGCTCCATAGCTATAGGAACAACTCTGATAGGATACAACACTGAGATATGCTCCCATGCCCATATGTGTAGGAGATTAATGTCGACCCCAATGGATCTGTCATCCAAATACACTACCTCATGCAAATCTCTATAAAGAGAGGCCAATAGCACTATCCCCCAAGAAAAAAACTTGAACCTGATAATCCTCTCTCAGGCGAGCCCCCATCCGATGCTGAAATATCGACCCTATTGATCTGGTGCCACAAGTCTTGAGATAATGGATGCTACCACTAATCTAAACAATGAAACAATGAGCCTATATTGCTCTAGCTCAATCTGGACCTCTACGAAAACAATCTGATTGAGGCCCATCATTTCATAACAGGCCTCTTGTCTAGCCTCCACATCGTATATGACATGCTCTCCATGGATTAGTAGTCTCAGAATACACCAAACATCCTCCAAAGTGATCGTTCCCTCACTAGTGGGAAAATGGAAGGACGATTTCTCACTGTGTCATCGCTTGGCTAGTGCAGTCATCATACCCAAGTGAGTGCAGACTGGGTGAGTGTAGATAATGTACCATAATCCTAGGGCTTCCAGGTGCTCCTATAATCTATTGTGCATCCCCTCTAAAATGGAAAATAGAACTAGGATCTTGTGCTCTCGCGAGTGTAGTATCCCAGCCTCCTTCTGCATCAACAAAGTCACAGCATCAAGTTTCATGAAAAAAATCTTGGGCCTAGTTGAGCCTTTTCGCCTTTGAAATAGCATATGCATCCCTATTTGCAAAGGAAATGTAATTTGAAAGTTTCAAACTACACCGCTGGAGGAGTTTGAACCCTCAAACTCCATCATCACAGTGTAGTTTGTCTACAACCCAATTTGACCCCTAAACCTAAACTTCAAACATGACCATCATGGCACTCTACGCATACATGGTGCACTTTGAACTGAAACCCTAAATTGAAAACTCTTTCGCCATAGTGCTACATGGATATGAAGCACAGTTTGAGGCCACGCAACACTAGAATTGAGTTTGTAGCGGTGCTATATTGCATTGTTGGACCTAAACCAACTTTCTAGTCCTAATAAATGCACCTAAACATGAAAAATGAGATCAAGTTAGTATCACTCACCAAAGGTCCTACGCCTAGATGTCACTGGTACACTCATACTTGATCTAAAATGTGTCATGGAAGCATGTGTTGTGCCATCTTGATCAGTGCTTAGAGCTCTAGTGGTAGAATCTCTATAGGCTATGTGTGTAAATGAATTGAAAGTGGCCCCTCAAGGCCTATATTAAGCCTAAAAGTTAGGGTTTTTTTTACCCCGTTCCACTGTCCTACTAGGGTTTTGGCCCCTCAAGCCTATTTTTGTCCATCTGTGGGCTGTTTTGCATCACTTTGGCATTTTTTGGACCTTCCAGAGCCTTTCTGGACCTGTTAGGCACCTTGTCCTCCTTTTTCACGAGATCACCCAAAAATCCAAAATTTTCATCCGATCTCTCAAGGGGGTAGTATGTTAGCATAATTCATCCACTGGGGTAGCAATGGGGCAAATTTTGAAACTAAGAATTTTTTTCAATTTTTGATCTCAACAAGTTTATTCTTTGAACCAACGCAGCAAGTACTTTGCTTCAAAGAGGGGAAAAATGTAGACATGGAAAATGTGCCAATCATACTTGATCCTAAGTACTAACACCTTTTCATCCCGAATCATCTTCTTAGCTAAATCATCACCATTCATCCCTTAATTAAATAAATCATCATTTATCTGATTAATTCATCTTCTCTTGTTAATTAAATAAATCAAAATTATTTAATTAATCATTTGGTCTCTATTTAATTAAATAATTCATTTTATTTGATTAAATCTTTAAAGTCATCTTATTAAATTAAATAAATTAAACCTTATTTGATTTAATATAACATCATCCCCTCTAGTTAAATAAATCAAAATATTTATTTAACTAGGTCTAAATCATGTTCCTCTCAACTTTGATTTATTTAAATCCTAAAAATCTAAGTCAAAATTGTCTAAATCACCTAACATCATCTTAATTAATCAAATCTTGATTAATTCTAACTCTAATCCATGTCAAATCCTCTAGCTTTTTCCACTTGCATATGAAAATACATTTAATGGATTTATTAAATCCCTATTTTCTTTCAACTTGGCATCTTTAGGGGAATATTCCTCCAAGTTTGAAAATCCCTTCAAGTGGAATTTTTCCTTCCAACAAGGCATTCATTCCCTCTTACATGTCCTTGTGTATTGAGCCAAGTGGCATTTAATTCATTTTTTTTCCCTCTAACATGTCATTTCACTATTTTTGAAATTCCACCTAATTGCATTTATGGGAACATTCATCAAAATGTTCACATCCTTTTCCAATTCACATCTTGACAACTGGAACTTGCCCATTGGATGTTGAATGATCCCACATTCATCCCTTTTTCCTCTTCTCTCTTCACTTTCTTCTATAAATGGAGAGGCTATCCTTTTTTTTGATCATCCACAATTTCAACAAACTTATTATACTCAATTTCATCTTCAAGTATCACCATTTTTCATCAATTTTATCAAGTTTGTAGCTAGGTTATGCAAGAATTCTACCAAAGTGGATCACATCTTCATCAAATCAACACAAAGCTTGCATAGGAGTTGGGACTGGGCCAATTAACACATCAAATTGGCACCAATTCCCCCATGGGATTGAGAGTTTGCATGCTTAATTAGGATTTCATTGCTTTCTCATTGTGTTCATCATTTAAGTTCCTATTTTGAGCATTGTTAATAAATTTCATGGGAATCTTATTTCTAACTTGCATATTGATCTAATATTATGTTTGTTTTCTATGTTTTTGTAGGTCTAGGATTGGGGTTCTACAATGGAAAAATTGTTAAATTTTTAGATGACCTAGGTAATTGGGTAACATTGCAGGGGACACCTAGGGAAATCAAGTTGCTTCAAATCTCCACAATGCAACTACAGAGGATGAAGAAGAAAGGATACAAACTCTTTGTAGTTAAGTTGGAAAAACTTGAGGAAGATGAGGAACTCATTTCTCAAAATGACAATGACTATTATGTACCTCAAAAAAAACAAGAAGTAGAGATGGGCGAGGTAATGGAAATTGGAAAGTTGGATATGGAGAAAGATCTAATCTTACAAAAAAAATTGGATGTATTTTTAGAAGAACTACTTGGATTATCGCCTAAGAGGGTATATGATTTCTCCATTGATATAGTACCAGGATTAGAACCTATTTCCAAAGTTTCTTACAGGATGAGAACAACAGAGTTAATGGAGCTCAAGGAACAACAAGAAGAGTTGTTGTCCAAGGAATTAATAAGACCCAGTGTTTCACCCTAGCGAGTTCAAGTTATATATGTGAAGAAGAAGGATGGTACATTATGCTTATGTATAGTGTTAGAAACCAAGATCAGATTTGCAAACTAGAATATCCTTCCACAGAAGAGAAAAATAAAAAAGCAAGAGAGGTTGCAAAAAGATGTGCAATATAATATTATTCAAGAATTCAATAATTACAAGATAATGATTTTCTTTATAAAAGCAAGATATGCATAACCCTAATCTTATCTTGAGCAACAAGCTAGCTCAACAAGATAAGAATGACAACTAATTAACCTAGGAAATAAATAATTACCTAAGTAAACTTATGTAAAGTGTAATTAAATATTAATTATACCAACACCCCCCCATAAGTGCAAATTAGGGAGAAGCAAATTATTATGCAAATATGAGTCCCGGAAATAAGGCTTGATCATGTATTCATGTACAAATGCAAAGATGAGGTAGAGAAGGAAAACCCAGTGGGACAAAACCCCCCTACAATGAGATGACTATTGCAAAGAAGCACTGGAAGAACACTGTGGAGTAACACTGGAACTGCAATCCGACAAGCAAGGAAAGATACTTTTGTCTACAACTGAAACCAAAACCGAAATCATGATAATGTGACAATGGACCCAATGCCACAGAACACTAGAAAACTCACAAATTGGAACAACCTTGGAATCTATGAAGCAATAGTAGATGAGATGATGACATAATCTGGAAACCATGTATCTTGATGTCAATGCCAAACTATGACTGAAACTCTTCCATGGAAAGGAGTACCAAAAATAGACTTTGGAACATTAACCATAAAAACATGGCCCTCAAATTGAGAAGAATTTGAACCAATGAGGATCAAGAAACATAATCTCTCAAATGAAGTGTGAACCGATGAATCCAATATGTGTCAAGCTATAGCAAAAAAGTGGCCAAAAGAAAATAAGAAACCAGATAACCCATGTGAGTTGCCAACAAATCAAGATGGATATGGAGATCAAAGTGAAAACTACACTCTAATCAGATTTATTACACAAGAAACCCACCTGATGAAACTTTATCTCAGTTCATTTATTACAATAACCCAACGATTGTAAAAGGAGAGTATGCTAGTGCATGCATAAATAGAAAATAACATGATGTGGTACTGAAATGAAGTGCAAATATTTAGGTTTCACTTTTCCAACTGCCAAAACGTCCAAGTAATCTCCAAAACACCCATCAGGACAAATTTGGAATAACAATAAACTTGGGATAGATACAGAAAAAAGTGCATGACAGAAAGATAGAGCTCCTCAATACCTTTCCAATGCCTGAAAGAAGACAAAAATCGGAGATCGTGGCAAAAAGTTATGAGCTCGGAAGCCCAAAATGAACATCTTACTTCAAATAGAAATAAATGCAGATAAACAATAACATACTAGAAAATAAACAGCACCACTGGAAAATGCTTGGAATCAGCTTTCCGGTGATTTCTCGTTTGCCCAATTTTGATACCATATTCCCAAGTTATGACCAAAAGAAAAAAACTGCTCCTTTAGGAAAAATTAGGGCTAGGAGGGGGCAAAGAGGTCATATGGCCGATGACGTCATGCTGACATCATCACTTCACAGAAAAAAAACTGACGGTCATCTGGCCGTCAAGGCAAAAAAATGCCCCCCTTGCCGGAAAAATTTGAAAGGCAGGTGGTGGGTTGGCGGCCGCCTTGTGGCCACCGAGTGGTGGATCCGTTTTACACTGGGTGCAGTGGTGCAAAAAACAAGAACACATTTTTTTATATTTTTCTCAATTTTTGAGCCTCGAGAAGCGAGGGAGGTCGTATGGCCCCTCGGACAAATTTTTTTTCCTTCCGGACCAACTTCTGATAAATCGATGAAATGAAGGGCGATCTTAGGGTTTTTGGCTGCTACAAACGCAATGGTGATCTCCGTTTCTTCCCAAACTGCTCCAAAAATTTGGCTACCCCTAGAGCTTGCAAAAAATCTCCTAGCTTGAAACCCTCACAGATCTGGCAAATGATGGCCAAAATCTGCAAAATGAAATCCAATCCTTACTTTTTCCAGCACTCTAAATCCAATGGTGAGGCCCAATCTGATCCAAAATGCCACATGAATGATCTCAAGGAATGATACCCTCGATGAATCTCAAACGAACCCTACAATGATTTTCTCAAAAATCTAAGGGGCTGCAAATCAAGGCTCTGATACCATGTTAGAAACCAAGATCAGATTTGCAAACTAGAATATCCTTCCATAGAAGAGAAAAACAATAAAGCAAGAGAGGTTGCAAAAAGATGTGCAACTTAATATTATTCAGGAATTCAATAATTACAAGATAATGATTTGCTTTATAAAAGCAAGATATGCATAACCCTAATCTTATCTTGAGCAACAAGCTAGCTCAACAAGATAAGAATGACAACTAATTAACCTAGGAAATAAATAATTACCTAAGTAAACTTATGTAAAGTGTAATTAAATATTAATTACACCAACATATAGATTATTAGATGCTTAACAAAACTACGATAAAGAATAAGTAACCATTGCCATATATTGATGATCTTTTTTATCAAATGTGGGGTACAGTTGTGTTTTCAAAAATAGATCTTCGATCAAGATACCACCAACTAAGGATTAAAGATGAATACAGTTTCAAGACTGTCTTCAGAACTATATATGAGCATTATGAGTTCACAGTTCTACCATTTGGACTTACAAATACACCAGCAACATTTATGAACTTAATGAACCAGGTGTTTAGGGATTGCCTAGATATGTTTATCTTGGTTTTCTTGGATGACATCCTTATTTATTACAAGAACAAGGATGATCATTGCAAGAATTTAGAAATATTTCTCCAATGGTTAAGGGAACATAAGCTATACGGAGAACTATGTAAGTGTACCTTCTTTAAGAAGAAAGTGTAGTACTTGGGTCATGTGATTTCAGCTGATGGGATTTTAGTTGATCTAGCCAAAATTAAAGATGTAATAGAGTGGAAAGTGCCTAAAAATATATGAGAAGTCAGGAGCTTTATGGGTTTAGCAAGCTACTATTGGAAATTTTTTGTAAAAATTTTCAGGATAGCTTTTCCTATCACATCTTTACAGAGGAAAGGGAAAATTTTTGAGTGGATAAAAAAATTCCAAGTAGCATTTGATCTACTCAAGGAGAAGTTAGTTATGACACCAATTTTGAAGATACTAGATCTTGATGGTAACTTCATTATTATCATAGATGCGTCGGGAGAAGGCTTATGAGGAGTCTTGATGCAAGAAGGGCAAGTTATAGCTTATGAATCCAGGAAGTTGAAGCCCTATGAAAAAACTTATGCATCACATGATTTAGAGTTAGTAGTAGTGGTTCATGCATTACAAATGTGGAGGCATTATTTGTTGAGAAAGCCATTTAAGTTGAAACTGATCATCACAGTTTGAAAAATATATTTACTCAACCCAACTTAAATGCACAACAAAGAAGATTGTTGGAGTTGATATCTAATTATGAATTCAATATCAACTAAATCAAGGGAAAGGAGAATCGGGTTGCCAATGCCTTAAGTTGCAGGAGGCATATTGCTTCAATGGTGAAAATTCAAACCAACTTTAAAGGTCAAGTATTGCAAAAATTCAAGTAGGATGAGTACTATGAGAAAGTTAAGCAAGCACTCACGAGCAATCCACAAGATGTAAGGTATGAGGGATTTCATTTTGATCCCAATGGATTGCTAAGGTATAAAGGAAGAATGTATGTACCTAACTCTGGGAAGTTAAGGAATCTTGTGTGGAAAGAAGTTCATGAAGTACCATACTCTGGACATCTTGGTGTGACAAAAATTTTGGCTGATGTGAAGCCATTATATTTTTGGAAAGGGATGAAAGGGGATGCTACTAGATTTGTGGTTAGATGCTTATAATTTCAAAAGGAAAAAGTTGAGCATCAACATACTGTAGGTCTATTGTATCCACATGATATTCTAGAAAGTAAGTGGAAAGTCATTAGTGTGGACTTTTTGAAAGGATTACCAATGTCAAGGAACAAGCACAATGCCATTCTAGTGGTAGTTGACAAGCTTACTAAGGTATCACATTTCATACCTATGAATTTAACTAATGGAGATCATGTCATAGCTCAAAAATTCATTCAATAGGTGTTTAGATTGCATATTATTCCTAAGAAGATTATCTCATATAGGGACGCTTGTGTAACCTCTAGATTTTGGAAAACCTTATTCTCTACACTTGGAAATCACTTGTAACCTCTAGGTTTTGGAAAACCTTATTAGCCAAAAGTTTTAAATCCCTATAAGCTGGGATAAGCTTGAGGATAGGGTGAGCCTTGTATTAGAAATGTTGGCTGAAATGGAGGAACAATTTAAAATTGTTAAGCAAAGGCTAGCAAAATCCAATGATAAGTATAATGGCTATGTAGATGCTAAGCAAGTACCCAAGAATTTTGCAGTTGGAGATAAGGTGTTCTTGAGAGTTAAGCCTCATAAAACTTCCATCAAGTTTGGAAAGTTATCCAAACTAGCCCCTCTCTATGTATATCCTTTTGAGGTTCTTGAGGAAGTAAATCCTATTGCTTATCGAATTGCATTGCCACCAGATCTTGTCCAGATGCATAACGTGTTTCATGTTTCTTACCTAAAGAAGTATATACTAGGTGATAATCATGTAATTGATTGGAATTATTTACAAGTATAGGACCCCAAAGTGGTAACCATAAAGTCTATCAAGGTGCTCGAAACATGTAAGCTTTGTTTGTGTAATAGGGAGGTTCTGCAATGGAAAGTCCAGTGGGACAAGTATGTAGAAGACTCTGCCAGTTGGGAAGATTATGCTGAAATAGAGCAAAAGTTTCCACATGTTTTAGATGCTTTTGAAAGTGCTTGAAAAACAATTTTTTGTTTGTTTTTTATTGTTCTATGTTTGCTACATAAAATCAGCAGGGACGATGATTCACAAGGGGTGGAGTATGTTACACCCTGTTGTGTGTTTATCTATTTACTATTACTATGATAGGTTAAAATACTAAATAAGTGAATGCATTTGTAACTCTAATTGAAATACATGGCTTTATGTTTTGTTTATCTATATAATTGGGAAATGATGAATTAATGTTACTTTTAAATAATTATTAGTATGAAATGCATATGAAGAAATAATGTTTATTGAATTTGATAATCTGACTATGAAATGAGTAATACAAATGATTGATTTAATGAATGACTAACTTCTATTGAAAATGTGCTCAGTTGAATGTAGATACATGATCAATCCTCTAGAAGAGAGGGGAAGTATCACTCAAGAGAAGGACTTGGTCGGGTAGCCTTAAAATGAAACCTAACTAAGCTTTCACACACTCACTTATAGAATGGTTAAGTCAATCCATAGATACGGGAAATAGGTAAGTCATCTATGGTCATGTTTGTGTTTGTATTAGAAAGGATCATGATTTATATTGTGAGCGTTCTTGGTCATTTTGATAAGTTCTTAGTGCATGTGAGTTCTTCCTTGTATGGCTATATTCAATCAATGAGATGTATATATGTGAAGTGTATATATATATATATATATATATATATATATATATATATATATATACGTGTACATGTTGACAATAACAAATACATATGTGAGTATACATGGGTAGATGTACCTACACATGCTCATGGAAAAATTGCTCATGGGCATGGGGTTAACAAATGGACAATAAGACATATATATACACCACATGCATATATATATATCAAATTGGATAGCAATTATATGTGATTAATTGTATAAGAAAATGTATATATATGAGATATATGCTTATATACATATACATACAAATGTCAATATATGCATATGTGTTGATGTAAAAGAATGTCCATACGAGTATGTTGATATATGTATAAGTAAGTATATATGTATATAGATATATATACATATGATATTGGTTATGGAAATGATAACATGGTCATATTCACTCGAATATTGAATGAATTATTTAAATGAATTTATTATCAAGGAATACATATATACATATATACATATGAGCATTTAATGCTATGTATATATATATACATATACATATATATTATACATATTGTGGCTGATATAAAGAATATATGTGGTGCTTTATATCATAGCACAATGATAATATTTACTTGCGCATGGAAAGCTTTGAAAGATTTGCAAATAGTAAACCATGCATTGTGTAATGTTTAGTAAATGTAAAATTATTTCATAAAGGATGCATCTATTATCTTTGGGATATAATGCGAACAAGCATAGTGAAATAAAGTGTTGCACACATTGTTGAGGCGATAAGCTATATTGCAACTTGTATATGAAATGAAGTTGATCCATTTGATATATGTGTTGAATGCAATAGCAAGACCAAGTCGACTTTATGAAAACATAGATATTGAAATATTGACTATTTCTTCTAAGAAAACAATGACCAAATGAATAGGAAACATGGCAAATGGTGGTGCAAAAATGTGATTTGTATAAACCAAGTAGAATTATTAAACCTACAAATCGATTACCAGCTAGTAAAAGAATGTGCAAATATGAAATGGTCAAATGTAAAGTTGGATTAGAATGAGTCAACCTGTGTAATTACATACCTTTTCTATCTTAATAATACTCCTTTTTTCCATGAATGAAGTGATTTGTTGTGCTAATTTTCTAAATATTGAGTTAGAAATCTACCACCTTCTTGTTTGTTTGTTGAGTTGATCAAAGTAAGATGAGAAGTGTCACGTTGAGAAGCTAGTTCTTAGACAATAAAAAGCTCATATTTTTGTATAAATAGAGTAGATGTTCTCCTCATTTAGGGATGCATTCTTTTGGAAAACTATTGCATTTTATCTTTGTTATTCTAGTTAGAGCTAAGAGTTTTATTTGTGAGGAGAGTGAGGAATTTAGTGAGAGAATTATTATAGAAAATTTTGAAAAGAGAAATTGAGAAGAGGGGAGATTTACAAGCTGATTCTAGGAAGGATTTAGCTGAGAACCAATTGTTCAATTGGATTATAGTGTATAATAGGCATGTGATTATAATCTCCTTATTTTTAAATTTTTTTTGGAAAGATTGAGTGTTTGTTTGTATTGTTTGGTGAAATGCATTAGTTTGCTAGATTAGAGAAAGGATTATAAATGCTTATTAAAAGGAAAAGAATCTTGTTGTTATGATTTCCTTATGAGTTTTTGTACATGCTCCATAATAAGGAGTGGATGTTATCAATAGTATTACATACTAGGATTGATAAGGCTTAAATAGCTTACGAAGTCATTTGTTATAAGGTTATTATGTAATCTTAGATAGCTCATAGATTATTCCTTCGAACAGATTGTTCCAAAGAAGGGGATAGTTTATGTATGTGATTACTTAAGAGTTATAGCATTGTGATATGGAAAAAGGGAATAGGTTGTTTTTGAGGTTAAAGATTTCCTAAGGGAATCATCTATGTATAGTATTCTAATGGTCTTAAGTCAAATCAGGATATGATAGTGTATGTGAGTACGATGAATTTCACTTGAAGTACTAAGTGAATAATACTTTGGCCAAAGTAGTGTAATTTTCCTTTGGCTACACTATCAATTGAATCTGTTCCTTTATGCATGATAGTTCAGGATTGTAGTGATATACAAGTTCTAGTTATTTAGGGCACAACACTAAGCTCGGGAAGGTTGTACTTATGAGGTCACTTCACCAACTCCTTCATCAAAGGGTAGGTCCATCTATTAGATGATAGATGTGCAGGGGACTACATTTGAGTCTGTGGTTGGAAAAAAAGTGCTTGAGTGATGCTTCACCTCAGTAGATGGCGACTAAGATTTATAAGGAGTTTCTCGTGGATCATTTGTATATCTATTATTATGATGCTCAATTGAGCCATGTGTATGTATCTTGTATTCAATCTTTGGAAAAATTTGTAAGATGTGAATTATTTTGTAGAAATGGAATCAATTCTTTGGAAAAAATTTATGTCATTTATGTTCAAATGTTCTCTTTGGTAAATGTAAATTATTATTGCAATGAGAATGAGACATAGTTGAATTACTTGAGGTTAAAACCTAGGAAATTTACTTGCTTGAACAATTGGAATGTTACAAGTTCATCCTTGCAAGTCTCATATGTTTTGGTGTACAACAATGCAATATCCTATGTTTTGAGGTGTTACAGTCTATCCAAAATACTATGTTCCCATCAATTCAATATGTTTCCCATCTTGTTCTAGCATATGATGATCAATTTCTTTAGGATAAGTTAGAAGGGGTATTGTGAATATACTATATTGTTTACATCTTGGTCTGCATGATTTTTTTGGTCTCTCCCTGGTGGTGTAAAGTTGAACAGTTGGTAGTTTTGGTAGTGTTATCATTGTTTGGGCTGACAGGCCTGATTCCTTCATCTGTAGTTGATCCTAATTAATTATTTTTACCTTTGAAGATGTGGTGTGATGTATTTGGGGCCTTTTATGTCGTTTCTTTATCTACAACTCATTTTATTTTCATAATGTTTATGCTTGGAGTTGATCTATGTTGTATCATACGTTTCATCTAAAGGTCATTTTGGAGTCGACCTAATTTGGTTTTGAGTTTTTGTGGAGGTTTTTTTATAGAAGACCAAGATGATTTGTGAAGGTAATTATGGACAAATAATTGAGAATGTGCAATATATTGAATATGAAGTTTGCAAAGCGAGTATGATGGAGTAATTGTGTGAAAAAGGGACTACAACATCAACATATTTTGGATGCTTCTTTATAGTAGTTCATGTTCATGTTTTTCATTATAATTTTCATGTATCCTGCTTTGAGATAGTGAGTCTCAACAAGTTCTTGTATAAACAACATTGTAATTTTTGTAATCAGTGAGCTTCATATATTATGAGTTAACTCTCACCCTAGTTTTCCCTCATTGGGTTTTCCATGTAAAATTCTTGGTTTCCTTATGTGGTGTATGTTTTCATTTATGTTTTTCTTTTAGTTAATGTGATTTGATATTTAATATGCAAATGGAAATGATTAATTTTTGGTATATGCTAATTCACCTCCATCTTAGCACTTTGGTGAGTTAAACAGGGCAGTACCATCAACTCACTTGCAACAACAGCTAATAAAGGAGGCCCCTCAAGGCTTTCATCACTAAACTCTTGCAAGACTAAAGTTATCAACCAAGTAAAAATCAAAGATAGAGTCAATATTTCCTCCAATGGGTTGAACTCGCACTTCTCAGGAGTGGCATATGGAAACTATATGAGAGGAGCACAAGACACCTAAGAATCAGTACCATCCTCCACAAGAGGGCTAGTGACAAACTCAGAGGAATTAGGTGTTGCCTCCATCACAAAGATGGTGTAGGCCAAGGTAGAACAAGACTTGAGAGATGAAGAAAACATTTTTTGATCATTGCTTGAAGTGAGGTCATTCTCCAACTTGTGCTTCAACAAAGGATGTAGAATCCTCACAGCTAAAGTGGAAGTAGGGGAATGAGATGAAGCCATGGAGGACACCACCTTTGTGAAATTCATGTCAACATGATACAAAAAAGGAGGAATATTAGGAAGATAGGTGAGAAGAGGTGGCTCCATTGAGGGAGCAATGAAGATTTACACCCTTTTTTTGTGAGGTTCATTTGGATCCACTAGAAAAGCTAGAAGAAAGAAACATGTGATGAGAATTGAGGCATAATAATAAGTAAAGACAAGAGAAAAAAAGATACAAGAAAAATAAACAAAATAAAAGACTCCTCTTGGATCTTCTATGAGGTAGCATGCTCCTTAGCCAAGGCCTTTCATCAGCACTTATGCTCTCACACAATCCAGTTATGATGGCTATGGGAACTAGAGAATGTAGCTTGAGAAGAGGTTGAGGGATCATATCCTATCAAAGGAGCAACCTCCATGACCATTGTTGATGGAAGGGTGGACTCCTGATGAGGAGTAGGAGGAGGAGACAAAAATACAAAGAGAGAGACATGTGTCTCAACTATGGTACCCTTTCCTTTCTCTACCTTGGGTGTAGGTAGAGGAATAGGAGGAGGCCTTAGAGGCTAAGGCATAGGAACAACCCCATGAGAATACTTCCCCTTTCCATAAAGGGTGGGTCAAGGAACCATGGGTAGAACTGGAAGATGACAACTTCTGGCTTCACCTTCCACAAAGTAGGTGTTTTCCTTTTACTATGCCAGGAACAATAGAAGGAATGAAAGACATCATCAAAGGTTGGGAAGAATAAGTTGAAGGTGTAGAAGAAGATGAAATAGAAGAGGAAGAGGGTTCAAGGGAAAGATAATGCTTGTCCTTCCCCTTTGGAGGGGTAGAGGATGAAGCACATTGTTGTGTATGCAAGAATGTCTTCAAAGAGATAGCTTGAATAGATGGAGGAAAACCACCTTTTTGCACTGAGCCCCCATTCTTATACCTAATATAAGCTTATATAAAAGGTCCTCTCTATGAGGAAGGGGTCCAACTGGGGTGAGGAAAAATTTATTAAGGGAGAAAATCCCACATGATATCAATTGTTTATACCTAGTATCTTGGATAGTATGCACGGTACCCTCGTGGTGAAACTTAAAAAACTTGTCCACTACCAAGGAAACCACATTCATGGAGACTAGCCATGGAATTCCTAGTCTCACCCTGAATAGATTAGACTTGAGAATCACTACAAATGGTACTTCCAAGACTTTAGGTCCTACTAGGACTGGAAGAGAAATAGATCCAATAGGTGCAACAAATAACCCATCGTGTGTGCAAAGTGTAGTCTAAAATTCCTTGTACTTCTCATTATGTAAATTGTTAATAAAAAGAGTCTCTTTTGTGATAACATTCACTTGACTTGAGGGTTCATCCATAATGATTGTCACAACTTTATCATTGAAACGAGCAAGAGTGTACAACAAAGAGCTAGAGCTCTTTGTTCAAAGGCATATCATGTGAGGTGAATGTAAGATTAGGAGTTTCATTCATGTGATTTGAAGGAGGAATACAAGTAAATGAAACTTCATTCACATACTCATATGGGGTCAAATTAGAAGGAGTGAACAAGTTAGTTGAATAAGACAAAAATGAATCTATGTAGATCTGTAGCTAGTTGTTGGGCTTCACTACAATTATTTTTTAGTTTTGCTTCTTACCTTCAAACCTGATTGTACCAGTATCGATATAGTATTGTAGCACATGATGAAAATGAAAACATCTCTTAGTATCATGACCCAAGACTCAATGATATTGATAGAAATTTTCTGCATCATAGCACTAAGGATACATCTTAGATAATGGTCTAATCTCTAGAAGAGTTATTATTCCATCTTTTCAATTATTTTGCAAGACATTACTATAATATTTTTGTAATTTAGTGAATATCCTGTTTTGACCTATAGCCTTTTTATCAGTGGGAATAGATACCATGTTCACCACATATTTGTTCTTTCTAGACTCACTAGAGATTGACACAGATGATCAACCATTCAAATGGGAGGACAAGGATTAATCCCCATAGTGTACAACTATTTGTTTGTACTCATGCAAAGTAACACATAGATGGGAAAATAAAAAATACTTCATTAGAATAAACTCATCTCACAATAACTTCTAATGCAAGTTTTCAATGAACACTCTCTACAAATAAAATTTGGGAAAGGCATAGGAGATCAGAGAGAAAAGATCCTATTAGCAAGATATAAAATCAGTGACCTTCTCATGAGGCCCTTGCTTACACTAGACGAGATCAATAAATGCAGCCTTCAACCCAATATTAGACTAGAACTAGAAAATGAATTGATTTACAAGCTAATCAAAGGAAAAATTAGAATTATCCAGCAAGGAGAAATACCACTCGAAAGCAGCTTCCTTAAGAAAATGTGGGAATATTTTCTAAAAGTGCATCATGGTGAAAGAAATCTATACACGTGGCATTAAAGGATGAGATGTGATTTTGTAGGTCTCCATGACCACTGTACTTCTCAAACTTTGGAATTTCCTATTGCAAGTATGAGTAGATTGGTGTTGGCATTGATTTCAACAAGCTTGTGTTTTCATCAGTGTCAATAGTATGAGGAGGAAGAATATCATTATTGAGGGAGATTGCTACATTTGTGATGCTTTGATTACTTGCATTATGTTGTCATTAGTAAGCTATTGGTGTCAACCTCTAGTGTAGCTTTGATAATCTTCTTTCTATGGTTGAATAAGTTTTGAAGATGGTGAGGATGTGTCTCTAATGCTTGGTTTTCAAGCGCTTTAGAGAAAATTTGATAAAAAGAGGAAATAGTATGTTGTAGTATTGTTCTAGGTCATAGAATAGTGTTCTAGTGTTGCTCCATATTTCTTATAGGTTGAATATCTTCCTGTGTGTTTTAGATATGTTGATCAAAGGTGTTTAGAGGTGTATTCATAATTTGGTGTGTTGGATTGTTGTATAGAAGAAGTTGTGTTCACCAATGTGTGAACAGTGTATTGCAGAGGTGTCTAGGATAAATTTCTTTGCTCCGCATTTCTCTACAAAGTGTTTTTGGGTCTTGTGAATCTAAAGGTATGTTTATGGCACATTGGTATCTTACTTAAATTGAAGGGGTTTGAGGATTAGTGCTTCGAAAGTCATTTTCTTCTGTCACAATGTATGGCAGAGTTGTTTGATTGTACTTCCAGGTGTGTACATTTGTCAAGTGGAAGTTGTTACAAAGGAGTTTATTCCAAGTTATGTTCAAGTGGAATTTGTTGTTCGTGATGTGTTGTTGGATCAAAGGAAGCATGTACTTAAAATTTTAATGGTGTTTACATAGGTAATGACTGAGCTGGTGTTTAAAATAATTACGGTGGATGCTTATTGTTTGAAGTAGCATGTTGTAGTGTGGTATTGTAAATTGGGTCCCAAACAAGGAATAGTGTGGTTTTCTTTAACTTCTATCCACCATGGAAGTTTTTTGGCACTGACCTAATTTGAATTTTTGCATGATTAAGGTGTATATCCAACCTTGGGGAATGTTTTCAAGGTTGAGGATGGTATAGATATGAGTTGATTTGTTGAGGGATGCAGTGATGTATAAGTAAGATGCAAATGATGTGAAGTGTAGATTACTAGAATATAAATTTGAGAAGTGTAGTGTGAGATTTCATGTGTTAGATTACTGGATGGAGTGACTAGAAGTTGTCTACAATTCTTCAATCAAGCTGTGAAGCTGTTGGTGATATTGTGGTGGATTTCTCTATGCAACATTCTTCTCTATCTTCTTTCTATTTTGGCAATGAGCCTTTTGATAGTGATCCTTTCTTATTTGGTCAATGAGCCCTCCAATAATGAGCCCTATTGTACTCAATGTTGATATTACTTTATATTGTGAGCTAATCCTTACTGTGGTTTTTCCCATCTTGGGTTTTCCACATAAATTTGGTATTCCCTTATGCATGGTGTTGATTTTTTTTAATTTCTATTATTTTATTTTCATGTTAAATCATTATAACAGATTAAGGGTTAATTAAGATATTGTGGATCTGAGTATGTATGAGGGTTTTGAAGATTTAAGGTACAGTTGAATCACCCCCCCTCTCAATTGTCTTGTGCATTCAAAAATTGGTATTAGAGAAAGGTTCCTTAGAAGAAATATTTACCTCTTGAGGTAGATCTAGGATGGTGCACAAGAAAGAGATCCCTATATTTGATGGAACATATTATGCATTCTAAAAAACAAAGATGGAAATTTTTTTGGCTTACCTTGGATATGGTGTCTAGAATTCTATTAAGGATGGATACACTAAACCTACAAATGGTCTAAGTACTACTAATGAGATCAAGGCCTATGAAACAAATTACAAAGAAAGGTATGCTCTCTTAAATAGTCTTACAAATTATGAATTGGTGAAAGTGATGAGTATGTCAAAAACTGCTAAAGAAATTTGGGATAAGTTAGAAAGAAATTATGAAGGAGATGATAAGTTCAAAGAAGCTAAGAATAGAATATGAAGATAATTTTTGAGAACCTAAGTATGTATGAAGAAGGAAATCTTTCAAGCTATATGCAAAGGGTAGATGATGTTGTCAACTCCATTAGAGGTCTTGGTGGAAAACTCAAAGAACTAGAAGTGGTAAAGCAAATTCTTAGAACTCTTCCTAAATCCTATAGTCATAAAGTGTGTTATTGAATAATTTAAAAATTTGAATCAATATACCAAATATTAGTTGTATGGCTCTTTAACTGATTTTGAGATGAGAGAATTTGGAACAAATAATGGTGTAAAGACTAAGACTACTTTTAAGGCTAGGAAATTACAAAAGATAAAGGAATCAAATTAGGAGGATCTTGATGATATAGAAGCTAACTTTGTAAGGAGAATGAATAAGGGTACTGGTAAGTACAATGGTAAGTTTCCTTTCAAATGTTTCAACTTTGGAAAGATAGGTCATTATGCTTCAAGATGTCCAAACAAAGGCTTGAATACCAAAAACAAAGAGAAAAAATGTAAGATGATTAAGAAAAGTTATTATGTTAGAGAGGATGCAAGTATTTCTGATGGTTATGGAGATGATGATGATGAATGCTTGTTCATGGCTTTAAAAGATGAATTTATTTTTACTAACTCTGAGAGATGTGTGAAGGATAGCCCTCAGGAGACAAAGGATAAGACTTAAGGTACTTTGGTATCTACTTTTCATGCTAGACATGAGAAGAACTATTGGATCATTGACCATGGATACTCTAACCATATGATCAATGACAAGAGTAAGTTTTTAAAATTGAAAATTATGATGGAGGATGTGTTAGATTTGGTGATGATACCTTTGCTAAGATATGTGGAAAAGGTTTTATCACTTTTGATGGCAAGCATAATACTAATAATGTTACTATGTTAAGGGTTTAAGGCATAACCTTTTGAGTGTTGGACAAATGTGTAGTAAAGGATACAATCTTATGTTTCAGGATGATGGATGTGAGATAGAAAAAGGATCCAAAACTATGGTTGTTGTTGGAAGAAGAACATAAAGAAATGGTTATCATCTTAAGGGTGCTAATGGTCATTACTTTATGACTCAGATTAATGAAAGTTGGCTATGACATAGAAGAATGTGTCACATCAAATTTTATATCCTAGTGAGGATAAGTTCAGTTCAAGCAGTAAGATATCTACCAAAGATTACAAAGCCTATAAATGTTGTATGTAAAGAATGTCAAATTGGAAAGAAAGCAAGAAGAAGCTTCAAAGTCAAAGAATAATCTACTACCCAGCTATTGTAATTAGTGCATACATATCTTTGTGGTCCTACAAGCATTAGAATTCTTCAAGGTGACAGGTATTTCATGCTTTTAATTGATGATTATTCTAGAATGACATGGGTTACTTTTCTCAAAGAAAAACAAAAAACTATAGAAAAGTTTAAAGCATTCAAAGTTATGACTAAGAATGAAATGGATATGAAAATCAAATGCCTGAGGTCTAACAAAGGTGGATATTTCACCTCTAATGAGTTTAACATCTTTGGTGAGAATCATGGCATAAAGAGGAACTTGTCTGCCCCTAGGACTCCTCAGGAAAATTGAGTAGTTGAAAGAAAGAATAGGACTATTCAAGAAGCTACAAGAACAATGATGAAAGAGGAAAATCTACTGAATTTTTACTAGAGAGAGGCAATTCATACTATTGTTTATATATTTAGCAGATTTCAAGCAAGAGAAAATAATACAAAGAGTCCCTATGAGATATGGTATGGAAGGACTCCTATTGTCAAGTAATTCAGAGTGTTTGGAATAAAATGTTATATCAGAATAGATGAAGACAACTTAGGAAAGTTCAATGCAAAGTCTAATGAAGGTATCTTCCTTGGATACTCTACTAGAAGTAAAGCTTATCGATGCTACAACAAGATATTGAGAAAGATTATTGGGAGTGCAAGTGTAAAGGTTGATGAAGATTTACAGAAAAATTCAATGATGATAGATGGATGTGAATAAGACGAGTCTTATTGAAGAGAAGAAGAAAAAGATGAAGAAAGATAAATGCAAATTGAAGAGGAAGAAGTTCTAGAAAGGACTCCTAAAAATCCTAAATATGTGTAGAAGAATCATTTTGAAAGTCAAATCATTGGAGATGTGTACTGAAAAGAAAAAAAGTTGTTGAAGAACAGGTAAATCTATTTTTATTTTCTGAAGTTGAACCTAAAATAATGATTGAGGCATGCAAGGATGAATATTGGATCAAGACTATGAAAGAAGAAATATTGCAAACTAAGAAGAATCAAACTTGGAAACTTGTCTCAATACTGACAAACAAAAATATGATTGGAACTAGGTGGGTATTCAGAAACAAACTAAATGAGAAAGGAGAAGTGGTAAGGAACAAGGCAAGGCTTGTGTGTAAAGGCTACTCACAAGTTGAAGGAATATATTTTGAGTATACATTTTCTTCGATGGCATGAATGGAAGCTATTAGGATGTTTTTGGCTTGTGCAACACATAAGGATTTCAAATTTTATCAAATGGATGTGAAGTTTGCTTTCATGAATGGAGAATTAGAAGAAGAGGTATACATAGAACAACCAGAAGGATTTTAGTTATTAGACAAATCGAATATGGTCTATAGATTGAAGAAGGTAATATATGGATTGAAGCAAGCTTCTAGAGCTTGGTATGCAAGGTTGGATAGATATTTGATACATCAAGGATTCAATAAAGGTACCATAGATAGTGATCTTTACTTTAAAGTTGAAAAAGATCAAATCTTGATTGTATTTGTATATGTTGATGACATAATATTTGGAGGCAATGAAGATATGTTGTCTATATTGATGACAAAAACAAGATATCCTACACAAAATTGAGCTTAACAAATCAAGAAACGGTAGATGAACTCTCCAACCAATCTTCAATCCTAATTGATCACTTGCCTAATCATAAGTACCTATCAACATTAGTTATCCTTATTAGCTATCAATTGTCTTATATAGGTTGTTGCACCCTCAAAACCAGACTCGATGTCTTATATGAGGGGTATCATTCCTAGAACTAAACACAATCCTATCATCTATCTTATACAAGATGTTGCATTGTTGAAACCAAATTTGATGTCTTATACAACACACTTCATTTCCTAAAAGAAAAATTTATCCATAATCTTATCATACAAAAAATCATTGATTGTCAAGAAGATCTAAATGGTTTTTTACTCATTTGCTCTAGTTAGTCTTATCTTTTTATTTGATTTATCTTTGGTCATGTTACTATGTTCCCTGAGGAAGTCCACACGTGATGAGAGGACTGATGATGGATCATGACCTTTTTCTCTTTGGTTTCTATTTACGATTTGTCTTGGAAATATGACTAGGGAAACTAAGTTCCTTGTGTGTGGTCGAGGTTACATTTGGCATAATCAAAATATACTATGCAAGTTAAAGGTCATCTAATTTTTTCTTACATCAGGCAAGCATGCTTTGTGGTTTCTTCCTCACATATTTCGACTAGGTTCTATGGTTACTAGTCTACGTCATGACACTCCTTGTTTTTCATGTGTCTATTTTGCAAGGGGTGGCATATCATAGCTTGGTCTACATTATACCTTGGTGTTCATTATCTATTTTCATAATAAAAATGCTCTATGATGATAATTGTGCAATAAAATTAAAGATCAAAATCTATCAAAAAAATCCTACATCAAATCTCAATCCATTTCATCCATCCCATTTCACTTGTTACTAACATTTTCTTCTAGTCAAATTTTCTTTTGTCAGTCCTCACACCTAAATGCATCAAACCGGCTTATCAGTAAATTTGGTTCAATTTTTAGATTTTTTTCCAAAATTCCCGAGGGGTCATCATCCTATCTTGTCTTAACTAGGGTATATTGGGGTAGGTCATAGGTTGAATTTTTCCTCATTATTCTTTGACAATGCTGAAAATTGCATTATATCAAAGAGGGGCAAAATGTAGACACTAAAAAATGTCCCAAGCCTACATGAAACATTTTCTCATAATTTGTTTTTGTCATTTCTACATAATTAAATAATTTACGTTATTTAATTATTTTCTAATGTCATATTATTCTATTAATTAAATAATTTTAAATTATTTAATTAATTCATTTTATCTTTATTCTTCTTTTGATTAATTAAATAAATTTTATTTATTTAATTATGTCACTAATTCCCCTCTTTTCATCTATAATTAAATAATTTTTTATTTATTTAATTATCCATTCCCTCTTTTCTTCTATAATTAAGTAAATTCTTATTTATTTAATTATTTTTCATTTTCTCTTATCTATAATTAAATAATTGTTTCTAATTATTTAAGTATTTTCCATTTCCCTCCATATATTATTAAATAATTATTTTCAAATATTTCATATCCCTCTTTTATTTTATAATTAAATAATTATTTTTAATTATTTAATTATTCATTTGTCCTCTCCTAAATTTCATTATTGTTGCAATTATTTAATTTATTTACTATTATCAAAGCCCTATCTCTCACCTAATTTCTTGGATCACAATCCATTCTTCTCATCCTTATCTATTTTATTCTCAATCAATCTCATACATTGATCATGCATCATCACTCTTTCCTCACCCTTCATTTAAATTGGATTTCTATAAGAGAAAGCTATCATTCTAATTTTAATGTTAATCATAATCGTTGAAGTTTTTCTATCTTACATCTACATTGAGCTTATTTCAAATATTGTACACTACATATTTAGGAGAAAAAAAGCATAATGAAGAAGAGCAATGGAGGAGAATCAACTTTGGCACAGGAATTGAGATTTCATTGGATTATTATTTTGATTTCTATTTTCATTTATTCTTCATTGTTAGATTAGGGTAATTATGGATTGAATTTTGGTAGTTTTGTGGTTGTTATTGATGATTTATGCCTTCCCCCAGATTTTTCTCGCCTTGCATTCATTATTTATTCTCTTCCTAGCTAAATTTTATTGAAGAAATGAAGTGTTGTGGTGGATAAAAATGCAAGATCATTTTGGATTTAACTAGATGGAGATGTGTACAAGTGTGAAGAAGTGTGTACAAATTGTATTGAATATCCAATAGAGATAGTGCTAAAGATTATGAGAGGAAAGATCAATTGTGTTGTAAATGCCTCAATCAATAGAGTGTTGTGTAAGTAAAATAATTATAATTATCTCTAAATCATATTGTATCCTACTCTAAGATAGGGAATCTCATTAGTTCCTTTTATTTTCTCTTGAAGTGGTGTTGTCTTCTATTCAACAAGTCCTTTGAATCTTGCTTTAAGGCAGTGAGCCTTCCTACAAGTCTTTTTGGTAGTGAGCCTTATATTGTGAGTTAACTCTCACTGTGGTTTTTCCCTCTTTGTTTTTTCCATGTAAATATGGTGTCTCCTTGTGCATATGTTTGTTCTCTATTTCCATCTCTTTGTTGTTGATCTGATTATTGCTATATATTTCATTGGTAAAGTTTAGTGAAGTTGATGAAGATTCAAATTTCTATATTTTGCTTAAAAGGTTTTTGACTTGCTAAAAGAAGTTTGAGTTGTGCTAAAAGTTTCAAGTTTTGAAAGGGTTTGGGTTTTGATAAGACTGATTCACACCCCCTCTCAATCTCCAAAAATGTTCAACAATTGGTATCAAATCCAAGTTCCTTTGTAGAAGCTTAACAAATTGAGGCAAAGATCTGAGATGGCATATGATGTTTCATACAAGGGTCCTAGGTTTGATGAGACTAATTACTCTCATTGGAAACTAAGAATGGAAGGACACCTAAACTCTCATGGGTTTGGTGTTTGAAAATAAATCAAAAGTGGTTATACTGCTCCTATCACTCTTATTATAGATCCTACAAAAATTGGATTAGATGAATGTAATTCTAAAGCTAAGAATGCTCTCTTGTGTGGATTAGCTAGTTTAGAATTGTTGAAGGTGATGAATTTTAATTCTATGAAAGATGTTTGGGAAAAGCTTAGTAGCATCTATGAAGGAGATTCTAAAGTGAAGAAAGCCAAGATGTAGATATTTAAGAGAAAATTTGAGTCTCTAAGGATGATAGAAGATGAATACATTTCAAGTTATATGCTATGAGTACAATAAGTTGTCTTTGGAATCTTTTGTCTTTGTGGAGAAGTAAAGGAAAGTGAATTGTGAAGAAGGTTTTGAGGTCTCTACCAAAATATTATTGTCACAAAGTGTCAGCCATTGAAGAGTCAAGGGACTTGGATCAATATTCAGTTGATGAAATGTTTGGTACTCTTGCTACCTTTGAGATGAGATATTTTGGTCAAGATGTTCCATAGAAATAAGATGCATTTAAAGTTAACAAAAATATTGAAGATGAAGTTGTTGATCAAAATGATTAACTTGATGAAGTTGAAGAAAATTTTGTAAGAAGGTTAAAGAAAGGCACTAGAAATTACAAAGGTGAGATACCATTCAAGTGTTTCAATTATGGAAGAACAAGTCATTTTGCATCTGTGTCCCTATAAAGAATTAGTTGATGATGAAAAAAGAGAGAAAATCAAAAGAGGATTATATTCTAAGGAGAGCAGTTGTTCCTTTGAAGATGAAGATAATTATTCAAATGATGAAAATCTATTCATGGCTTTGGAAGGAAAAAAGAACAATATTGGATAATGTAAAAGGTATGGTACCTTGCAAAAAAAAGGTTAATGAAAGAGCAATGGCAATATGGACTTCCTTTCATGCAAAGGAAGAGGAAAATTCTTGGGTGATAGATAGTGGGTATTCTCACCACATGACTAGTGATAGAAGTAAGTTCATGAGTCTCAAAATGGTTAATGACAGAGTTGTTAAGTGTGGTGATGAAAAGTCAACACAAATCTATGGAAAATGAGATATAACAATTGATAGAAAGAATAAAACTAAATATCCTAAATGTCAAAGGTCTGAAACATAATCTCTTGAGTGTCAGTCAAATATACAATAGAGGTTATAATTTCATCTTTCATGCTAATGGATGTGAAATCAGAAAGGAAGGGTTCAAAAAATTTATTGCTAAAGGAACAAGGACAAATGGTAATGTCTATCATCTAAAGGAGGCTAATTGAAGAATCTACCTATTGGATTAGTTTGAACAATTTTGGTTAAGGCATAAAAGGATGGAACACATCAACTTTGACAACATGGTAAGGATCATTTCCTCTCATGCAGTGAGATATTTTCCTAGGATAAAAAAGCCTATAAACACATTGTGCAAAGAATGTCATATGGGAAAGCAAATAAAGAATAGTTTCAAAGGCAAGGAGTTCTCTATTTCAATGCCATTGGATATGATTCACATTGATCTTTGTGGACCTACAAGGGTAAGTAGCCAACAAGGTGAAAGGTACTTTATATTGATTATAGATGATTATACTAGAATAATTTGGGTTACTTTCTTAAAAGAAAAATCATCTAAGCCTTTGATAAGTTCAAGATTTTTAAAGAAAAAAAAAGAAAATGAAAAGGATGCTAGGTTAAAATGCTTAAGGTTGGATAGAGAAGGTGAATTTAAATCATATGAATTTGAAAAAAATTATGAAGATCATGGCATTAGGAGACATATGTCTAATCCTAGAACCCCTCAGTAGAATGGTGTAGTTTAAATAAAAAATAAAATAGTGCAAGAAATGGCTAGAACAACAATGGAAGATGCTGACTTGCCAGATATGTTGACTCTTAGTTGTTTGTGATTTGTCCTTGATGACAAAACTGATTCTTATGATGGTGCTCTTTGATTGACATTGACAAGCTACATGATGTGTAGATTGGTTTCGAGATGTGCACATTGGTTTTGAGGATGTCGATTGGTTGTTTGGAAACTGGTTCATTGAAAAGATGCAAGATGCATTGATTGTTAGGTTGATTGGCTCCCATGATATGTAGTTGATTTATTTAGTTCCTCATGCTCAGTTTCAAGTATATATGGCTTATGGTCATTACAAGTTTTAGGTTGATCATTTTCATATTGTGGTATATTCAACTTGATCTTTTGCAAGTTGTTTTCACATGATATATGAATGGAATGTTTCATGTTTGCAGAAATATATTCAAGTTTATGAAATGCATAGGAATGCGGATTACAATTTTTAAACTTGTATATATATTTTCTTCATTAATATTTAGTGTGCAAATATTTTTCTTCTAAGCAACTTGAATAGTCACATTGTATGTGATATTGGCATTAGAGAAGTATATTCAAATTGAAATTCACACAGTAGTGACTAAGTTATCGGGCAGCATCATCTAAAGGCTTATGTTTCATTTTAATTGGAAGGTCAATGAATTTGATTAAAGTCATATGGAAATATGTTTTGATGGTATTGTTGTATTTGTTTTAAATGATAAGTCACAATATACATTTGACTAAACTTCATTGACAATAGCTATTATATCAATGTGATTATTTTTGTCGATAGGGATATTATGTGGCTTCGACAATCCTTGAGAACTAATGATGTGTGCCAGCATTCAATGGTCTCAAAAGCATTTTAATAATTGATTAAATCATGTGATATGATGTTTCCCAACGGACTTCAAAATGATTTTAATCATTGTGCATTCTATCGGATTTCAAATGATTATCTTTTTGGTTCAAGTCTTTGAAAGACTTGGGGGAAATATAGGGAAGAGTTTTTAATGTTTTATTGTGTAAACTTGTGAAACCCTAGCCGCCATCATGGAGTTGTAGTTGTAGATTTTTGGTAAAACGCTTGACTGTGGAAGTTTAAAAAAAAGGAGACAGAGCTTGTTGATTGAAGACTTCAACTAGATAGTTTTGGAACAGTTCTTTTGGTATTTGTTTATTTTCATTCCTCCTTCAATAGGTATTAAAGTTAACACTATTTATAGGATTTGATCATTTTTGTTAAGGTAATAACAATGAAGATTCAGTTGTTAATGTTATTCGAAACCCTTGATTATTCCTTAGCAAACAAATAAAAGGTTAGTGCATTTAGTTGAAGAAAAACAGTTACGCTATTTTGGAAATTTCGATGAAATTACATGAAAACATATGTGTAGAAAATAGAGATTGATTATTGTTTTTCTGGTTGGTATTTTTAAGAGATTTGTGCACACACTCTGCAATTGAAAGTCTTCAAAACATGATGCATAATTTTTAACTAATATATCTTATATTTTAGAGATTCAAAAATGAATCTTTAGTATATTTGATGTATTAGTATGGAAAGTTTATGTGAGTTGAATTGAAATAGAGAAACCCTCTAATATTTTATTATTTTTTGTTTTGTAGAAGGGGTTGGTGCTCCTATATCTTATGAAGTGGGTGCTTTTGAGTTTTGTGGAGTTGGTGCTCCTAAATTTTGTGGAGTTGGTACTCTTGAATTGTAAGGATTTGGTGCTCTAAGTTAATAAAGGCGTAGATTTTTCGAGTGGTTTTTATTCCCCAAGAAGGTTTTCCACTTAGGACAAAACATTGTGTTATGTGATGATTTGTGATTGTTCTTATTTGTTTGATCTCAATATGTCACTAGTTGCATTAAATGTTAAGTTTTAGTCCTGCATTTTTGTTGATGTTTAAGTCAACTTATCATGCATAGAAGGTTCTGTTGTGGGCTCTGATACATGTGAATGTGTATAACACCTTGACTTCAATATTTATTGATGATATGTCTATTTGATTCATGGTTGATGCAAATACAATGTTATTTAGCACTAGTTAAATATTCTCTATAAGCAATCATCTGGTCTTTTGGCCTTTCTTCAATTCTGAAAATGTTTATATCAAAATGTCATGCACAAATTTTATGTTATTGTTATGAACTATGATACAAGAGAAATTATAAAAGTATTAATTTGATTCAGTCTATGTCTCAATTCATATCACTGTTTTATTCATATGTCTAATTTGTGTTTAATGCACACGTCAAGTTTGCTTCACAAACTATCATTTGTCCTCTTGTTCAAAAGAAAACATAAATTCTTGGTTTTTTGAAAAAGATTGTGAGTTTTATAAATCACTAATTCACCCCCCCTCTCAGTGATTTTAGTCTTCCAACAATTGGTATCAGAGCATAGGGTACTTTCATAGGTCTAATCCACCTAGGATAGATTCTCATTTTTGGAAGTCTGTCAATCATATCAAAAGTTCAAAAAAGCACTTTTGTGACTAAGCCAAATCCTTTATTAATAAAGTCTAATTGACTTAAGGGATTTCTAGTAAGTGGAGTACTATGGGTAAGTGCAAAAGAAATAGAAGTCAAAAGAAAACCACTAGTGTCAAGTCTAGTGAAGCATTGTCTCAAGCAAAGTCTTTGCCAGTTAATAAGGAAAATCTTGTAGAAGAAAATATGTCTAATATAGAACTTGATGAATTTGTGGTGGACATGAATGATTCAGATATTGAAGGAGAAATTGATCTTGAGGTAGAACTTATTTCTGCACTTGATGAGATTAAGAGTCTTAGAGAGGTGAACAAGGAAGTGAGATTTTAGTTAGAGAAAAAGGAAGAAGATTGAAAAAAGTTAGAAACTTAAATTATCTCTTTGAAAGAAAAACTTGAAAAATAAAATGAATCAATTATTTTTTTGAAAGTTGAAAATGAAGAAAGTAAGAGAATAGACCAAGTGACTAGGTCCAATTTAGAAGCCAGAGCAGTTGAGTGCCAAAAGTTAGAAACTGAAATAGTTGTTATAAGGAAAGATCTTGAAAGTGTAAAGATTTAGTTACAAAAAAATTAGAATTTTGATCAAAGGACCAACAAGTTGAATGAAATTCTAGGAAAGAAAAAACAACATAAAGATCCTACTGGTTTAGGATATGAGATAGGGAAAAATTCTTCAAATGAAAATGAGTTATAATATGAGACAGTCTTTGTGTCTGTAGATGGAAAAGTATAGAATTTTAAAGTTAGAAAAAATCCTAGAAAGAAAGTAGACTTGAGTTATCATTATTTTAGATAAGAACATTATTCTAGTGTCGGTTCAAGAAACTGCCATGAAATTCTGGAAGTGATAACTTGCTGGAAAAAGATCCAATCTCACTCAAATATTGGAACAAGGAAAATGAACATGTAGACGATGTAATCAAAGATCCACAAGGTCTTGTGAGAAAATATGATGAGTCCACCAACATGAACTGAGAAAGAACATAAAACTATAAGAAAATATTTTTGGTTGATGCAAGATTGCCAAGAACCAAGGATGCTCCTGCAACAGACATTCAAGGTTGTCAAAAAAGTGAGTCCTTGACTTTCTTGAGGCCAAAGGAAAACCAAGACGGTCTACCTCAGCCTGATAAATCCAAGAAGAATCCTCAACTGGTCTACCTTTCCACTTCACAAGATATTCTTTGTATTGTCTTCCACAAGTCTTCCTCCCATCTCTGATATCCAAAATCTCTTCAATCTCATCTGGCTGCTATTTAGGAAATTGATTTTCCAAATTTGATTTATCGTCTTCACTGAACTCCACTTCATAAGCATTTCCTGAATCAAGTCTCTTCAAGATCTTACAAGGTATGAACTTCCTCATCTTTAGCTTATTATATGTACCAACTGGAAATCTCTCCTTCCACAAATATACAATCACTTCATCTCCAACTTTGAATTCCTTATGTCTCCTCTTTTCATTTTCCTTCTCCTTATACTTCTGGTTCATGTCTTCCAACTGTTGTTTTACTTGAGTATACACTTTCTTCATGTGTTCTGAAAATTCTTCTACCTCAACACTCTTCTTGTTTTCCATACTTATGTCTCTCAACTCTGATATACCTTGAGGATGAACTCCAGTAAAAATCTCATAAGGTGTCTTTCTTGTACTCATGTTCATTGAATTATTGTAAGAAAAATCTACTTGTGTAAGGATTAAATCCAAACTTCTAGTCTTCTCTCCAACCAAACATCTCAGTAAATTCCCTAAACTTCTATTTACTACCTCTGTCTATCCATTAGTCTATGGGTGAAAAGTAGAACTAAACTTCAAATCTGTCTTCAACTTCTTCCAAAGTGTCCTCCAAAAGTAAACAACAAAATGTACATCTCTATTTGAAACAATACTTCTAGGTAACCCATGCAATCAGACCACCTCTTTGAAAAAAAAATCTGCTACATGTACTGCATCTATTGTCTTCTTACAAGGTATGAAATGTGCCATTTTAGAAAATCTGTCCACCACCACAAATATAGAATTATTACCTCTTTTTGTCTTCAGAAAACCTAATATGAAATCCATGCTAATATCCTCCCAAGGTCTCTCTAAAATTGTCAAAGGCTTATACAACCAAACATTTTGACTGCTCCCTTTTGCAACTTGACAAATTCTGCAACTCTGCACAAATCTCCTAGCATCCTTGTGAATCTACAGCCAAAATTAACTCTCATTTACCAATGGCACTATCTTATCAACTCCAAAATGTCCTAACATTCCTCCACTATGCTTTTCCTTCACCAAGTTATCGCTCATCAAACTCCAGGGTATACATAATTTATTTCCTCTAAACAACATATCCTCTTGAATGAAATAATCCAACCACTAACTTCTATCCTCCAAAACTAGTTCTTTACATGGTCTCCAAGGTTTTACAAAATCTAGGTCTTTTTCATACAAGTTCTTCAATTCATCAAAGCCTAATACCTCCACTCTCATCTTTGTTAGTAAATTCCTTCTCCTACTCAAAGCATCAACAACTCTATCTGACTTTCCACTCCTATGCTTAAAAAAAAAAGTATAAATCTGCAAGAACTCTACCCATCTCATGTGTCTTTGATTCAACTTACCTTTACTACTCAAATATTGCAATTATTGATGATCTATATACAACACAAACTCCTTAGGAAACAAATAATGTCTCCATTTCTTCAAGGCTTGAACTATGGCATAAAATTTCTGATCATACACTAAATATCTTCTCCCAGCATCATTCAATTTCTCACTGAAATAAGCTACTGGTCTTCCTTCTTGATTTAGTACTGCTCCAATTGCATTTCCACTTGCATCATAGTCTACTTGAAATACCTTATTGAAATCTGGTAAAGCCAGCACAGGTTGCTCAGTCACCTTCTACTTCAATAATTCAAAACTTTGGTTTGCTCCAGATGTCCATCTAAAATCCTTCTTATCTCCCCTCATTGCTTTTGTCATAGGACTGCAAATAGAACTAAAATTTCTAATGAACTTCCTATAGAAACTAGCCAATCCATGAAATGATCTTACCTCTCCAACACTATCCGGTGTAGGCCACTCAACAATTTCTTTCACCTTTTCAAGGTCCATCTTCAATCCATCCACAAATATTACAAATCCCATATATACCAATTCCTCCTTCATGAAACTACAATTCTTAATATTTATCAACAACTACTGTTCTCTCAAACTCTGCAAAACTTGTCTAATATGCAACAAATGTTCTTCTCTACTCTTACTAAAAATCAAGATGTCATCCAAGTAAGAAATCACAAACTTACCCAAGAATTTCTTCAATACCTCATTCATCAGCCTCATGAAAGTGCCTGGTGCATAAATTTCAATCCAAAAGGAATCACCAACCACTCAGATAATTATTCATTTGTATTGAATGTTGTTTTCCACTCATCTCCTTCTCTGATTCTAATATGATGATATCCACTCTTCAAGTCTATCTTTGTAAAGTATTTAGATCCAATCAAACAATCCATTATGGCATCCATCTGGGGAAAAGGAAATTATACTTCACTGTGATCTTATTTATAGCTCTAGAATCTATACACATCCTCTTTTCTCCATCCTTCTTAGGTGTAAGCACAACAGGTACTGCACATGGACTTAAAATTTCCCTAATCAAATCCTTTCTGAACAATTCTTGCACTTGTCTATTCAACTCTTCATTCTTTGTTGGTGTCATCTAGTGTGCTACTTTATTAGGAAAACTCACTCTAGGAATCAGATCCATGCAATGACTAATACTCCTCACATGTGGTAATCCATCAAGTACATTATCTAAAATGATTTCTTCATACTCTGTCAACAACTCCTTTATTTCATCCAGGTGTTCTTCCACATGCTTCAATTTTGTAGCCTTCTTAGGCACCAAGGAATAACACACATTCTCATGTCTCAATCCATCAAGGAATCTTCTTCCATCAACCAGACAAACTCTAGTACTTGTACAAACTTCAATTGTAGGAACATCTTCCAATGGCAACAAAATTTGCTTCACCCCATTAGCAACAATAGTATATATATTCTTCTTTCCATCATGAATAGCCTATCTATCATACTACCAAGGCCTTCCCAACAAAATATGATATATATCCATGGGCATGATATCACACAGAAATTCATCATGGTAATTTCCTATCTTTAATTTCACCAAACACTGTTCACTTACCTATATCTTATGCTCATCCTAAATCCAAGCTATCTGATAGGGCTTCGGGTGTTCAATCATTCCTACTTCCATTTAGTCACCATCTCTTTAGAAACTAGGTTCTTATAACTTCCACTGTCAACAATCACTTTGCAACATTTACCATTCACCTTGCATATGGTTCGAAACAAATTCTTCCTCTGCAATGGTTCTTTCTCCAATTCACTTTGACATAATACTCTCCTATTCACCAACACTTCTTCATCTTCAGGTTTATTAGATGATTCAGCATGATCCTCCTCAAAAAAGGTTGTCCTTCTATTGTTCTTTGTCTTCCTGCTTGTCTCTCCTTGATTGCATTCAAATGCTCTATGTCCTTCTCCACCACACTTATAACAGGTTCCTTTGAATATCATTTTCTCCTGTCCTTTATCATCTCTTCTATAACCTTCATTTCGGTAACCACCATAACCTCCTCTTTTGTAAGATTTTCCATCACTTCTCTAGTATGAATTATCATTCTTACTAATCTCCTTATCCTTATTCTGATCTGGAAAAGATCCTCTTCCTCCTCTAGTAAAATTTCTTCCTCTTTGAAATCTTCCACCTCTTCCTCTCTATCTTTGCTCCTGTCTCTTATTCAACTTCTCCTCTACTATTAGGGAACACTGATATTCCTCTTCCACACTCCGTAATTTGATCAAACTAATTTCATCCTGTATAGATGACCTCAAACCATTCACATAACTGGCTACTTGCCTGATCTCATCCTTCGAATGTATAGATCTGATATTCAACTTATAGAACTCCTTAGTATACTCTGTCACACTATATTCTTTCCTCTTCTTCAAGTTCTACAACTTTTGGAACAAACTAATCTAATAGTCTACAGGCATAAACTTTGACTTCAACTTATTCACCATCTGATCCCATGACTTTATCTTTTCTTTTCCTCTTCTTTTCCTATCTGTCTGTAAATGTTCCCACCAAATGGATGCATGTCCTCTCAACTTTGTACAAGCAAACTTCACCTTCTTATCTTCAGAGGTACCTTCAAATTCAAAACACTTTTCCATCTCTATTATCCAATCTAACAATACGTCTGAATCCAACTTACCATTATAATCTGGTGGATTGAAATGTGGTCTTGTATTCACTTTAGTTAGGGCTCTTATGAACCTCTCTTCTCCTTGATCTAGGCCAGGTTGCTCATCTCTTCCTCTTTCTTCCTGAACTTCTACCTCTTCATCACTTACATCATCAACTAGTCGACCTCTCCTCTGGGCTATTTCAAATACATCTAATCTGGTAGCAATTCCTCTCAACATCTCCATTAAAGCTAGGTCTGTATTTCCACGTGCTCCATTTCTACTATTTCTCCTTCCTGCCATCTTTACACAAGTCCTCTATAGCTACAGGTTGGATCCTTAATCTGCCACCCCACAAAAAATATTTAAAAGGACTTCGCGAACTCTAATGATCACACAAGGAACAAATCTTGCTCTAATACCAATCTAGTGTAGCCATGGTAGGAGGGTCCTGAAGGAGAACAATCCATATTGTGCAGCAAGAACAACACAACAAAAGCAACAAAGAATATGGAGGAAAATGTAGATGCAAATATTCTCATTAACATAAATATCAATTAAATTTGGTCGGCAACATCTGGGCTTATAGATTCGGCTCACAGGCCTGAAAAGTACAACATTCCAACATGCTCCTATATGCGAGTGAAATCTTACAAATATAATCTATATTATTCCTCTGGATCTAATTCTACCACTGTTGCCCTTCAAATGATCGATTACAAGCTTTATAGAATATATGCAACTCAAGAATCATCCGCATCAGCCAAAGATCACCAAATTACCCAAGGAGGGAAAATGCAATGTGTGCATGAATAGGTTGGACTCAAAGTTAAATTTCTCTTCAACAAGTGTGTAGGAAGAAGTGTGGGCCTATAAGGAAGGTCGGGACACTCTAAGGAACAATTAGAATTACACCATGGAGATCCGCAAGTCATGGGGACGATCCACAAATGATCAAACTAGTCATTAGATAAGAACATTATTTTGATACCGGTTCAAGAAAATGCCACGAAATTTTGGAAGCGATAACTTGCCAGAAAAAAAAATCCAATCTCACTCAAATCTTGGAACAAGGAAAATGAACATGTAGACAATGTAATCCAGGATCCACAAGGCTTGGTGAGCAAATATGACAAGTCCACCAACATGAACTGAGAAAGAATAGAATAAGAACAAAAAACTAAAAGAAAATATTTTTGGTTGATGCAAGATTTCCAAGAACCAAGGATGCTCCTGCATCAATAAATTTTCACATTATAGAAGATCTGCAAAGTTTGTTAAGAAAAGTGTAGATAAGAATATAAGATTTTTTAAATGTAATCATCTTGGGCATATAGCACACTTTTGCAGAAGCAATGTTGAAAGACTACTTAGGGATCGAGACAAAGAGAAAGGATCATGCATGGTTTGGAGAAGAAAGAATAATCAATCTTGTGATAATATTTCTTACCTCCTATGAGGTTCAACAGGTTTGTTGATGAGTGCTTGTCAAAATGAGTTAATACTTGACTGATTTAGTGTTTGTAATGTTCATTATTCTTGAGGAACACAAATGCCAAGGTTGATTGATAGGTTGCATGATCAGGTTGTATCCTTCTTTTCCCATTCTATATACACTTGTGGTGGTTCAACTAAAATTATCTATGGCTTTCATATGTCAAGAGTAAGGTTGAATGTCATCTTTTTTATCCTTGTTCATGAAAAAGAGAATTTTCTGACTAGTATCATGATGATAAAAGGTCTATGATAGTTTTATGGAAATCTTACCAAATAAAGGGATGGTAATTAGCCATATGGATAATCACTAATTGTTGGTTATATAGATGTGATGAAGTCATGTACAGTTTCATATTCTTCTATGACAATGCATTTTAAAATGATGTGATGCTCATACTTTTCTTAATACAATGGCATTTTTGGTTTGATAGTAGTGAGTCAATGATAGTTGTATGCATCTTGAACTTTGACAGTTGTTGATGATTTCAAAGGAATAATGTAATTTAAGTGAACAAGACTTGGTATGGTCTAGTGGTCTTGATAAGTTCAAGGCTCATAAGTGACAGTGGTTTGCTAAGCTTTTATGATAACAATCTACTCTTTATGGAACCTTTTTATTTGGTGTTAGTAAATGAGGAAAATATCTATTTTGGGAATATTTGTCAATGTTCAATCATAGTGGATCAGTGGTAGACAATTGTCTTTGGAAGAGTGGAAGTGTTCCTGATTTGTGAGTTGTTCAACAATGCTTCTAAAATTGTAGCAATCTTGACATCCTTAACAGAGTTGAATCTTCCTTTGTCTGCTATATATATGGTTACAATGATTACAATCTTAATAATAGTATGATTACTTACAATAATGTGAGTTCTTATGATAGTGGTCATTTCATTCTCTTTTTAGGGAGAACTAGACTATGGAACCTTGTCTACTAAATGGACAAAGTATCTCTAATTTTTGTGTTACAGTCAAACAGTGGTTTTGGTGGAAGTTTGATGACTGTAGTCTTCGTTCTTTTGGAATTCTTGATCTTGCAAGCATAGGATGTAAGACAATAGTAAATGAGTGAATGTGTTAAATTTGTAGGAGCTTTGATATTGCTACAAATCAAGTGCGTGTATGGATTTTGAATCAATGCATAGTAGATGGTATCTGATATTTTCTTTGCACTTGCTAAGTATGTTTTGGACATATGTTAGTGTCACAGAGTTATGATGCTTGAGAATAGTGACTTTGGTCTAAAAACATAGTGATTTACAAAGAAAATGTTTTAGCAGTGACTTAATTGGGTCGGTGGATATTTTGTTGCCTAGTGTTAGTGGTCCTATCTAGTAGCCTTTTTGGCATAATTACTAACAGATGAGAAGGTATTAGTTATTGTATGTGATATTAATGATGATCTATTGAATTTTATAGTTGTATACATAGTGAATATGCATCTTTAGTTCATCTTTTTAACAATAACACTAAGAACGGGGTATGTGCAGGATCATCATGGCCAAAAAGTGGCAATATGATGGGTATGTGGTTGACGACTTTTTTTTTTACCCAAAATTGATGAAATGAAAAGGGTTTTAAAGGAGATTCTCAGCTTTCCATCAATATAAATTATGCTTTACTTTGAATTTAATAAGTAATTATTATTCATTTTCTATTCAAATTATGACTAAAGTCCTTATTGATAGACTGATTGAAAACATCTATAGCTTTCAAACGGTATCACATTTTTGAATCCAAAACATGCATCACATTCTATACTTCACATACTATAGGATTAAAAAATGAAAAATTGAATTTCATGAAGTTTTGACCAAGTTAAGGTGGTTAGACATATGAGTTTTAGAAGTTGTTAAAAAATTCATAATTAATTGTTCACTTGGAAACAAATTAAAAAAACATCATCACATCAGGACATGAGTCCTCTACTTATATCTAAAATCTTATAAAGAAATATTATCATTTTATTGTGGTTAGGGTGGTCGACAAACACTTGCTTATTTTTTCCCTGAAATTTAAGTACTACTACATTGAAATTTCAAATTTTTACCAAATAGATTTTTTTTTTTAAACAAACCTAGTAGTTTAGAAACTACATTCAATTTGCTATAGATTCTATTCTCGCATATTTTTGAAATAATATAGATAACTTATTCATTTTTTTATGTCAAGTTGCCTAACTTTGATTTTTCTGATTTTTTTGCCCCTTAAGGGCCTTTTTTTCCAAGATGATCTTGCACATACCCAACAGTCTATTGGCAAAGTGTTACCTATATATTGTTAAAATTGTTTGATATTTCTCATGGATGACAAATTTCTCTTGCAATAAACTCTAAAAGAACCAATAGATTATTTGCCATAGTGGTAGCAGGATAGTGAAGATCAGAGATTCAAAGATACAGGGTAGTTAGACAATGGATTTCTAGATCATTGGTATGCAGTGGAAAGTGATTTGTTACTATTTTTCATTGGTGTGCAGAGGTACTCTAGTGGTACTTTTGGTGGTAAAGATCTCTCTTGGTGGTACTTCAAGTTTTTAATCTTCATGAGTTTGATTTGTTACTGTGTGTCATTGATTAGATTAGAGAACTTGCACATCTGCAATAAAGTTTATAAATGGGGTGGTGAATTGCTAGTGTGCCCATTTGGATTATTTGACAGTGCTCTTTTCTTCCTAGTTTTCTTGCTTTGCGATAATGTGTAATGAAAGTGTTGTTTGAGAAAAGGAGTGATGAATTGCAGTTCAATGTTAACTAGAACAATCAATGTGGTCCTAAGAGAGGAGTATTGATACCAGTTTTTCTATATCTTTGTATGGAGCTTCTTTGTAAGAGGGAGCTTGCTTCTATATGTTCTCATTTCCAAATCTCTTATATATTTTCATTTGTTTCTCTATTGTTGTACTTGTAGCTAGTTTTGGTTGGATTGTTGGTTGGCTTCTCAGTTGTTTACTGGCATCTGACATTCTCTTCTTTCATCCTTTGTCATTGAGGCAAAAAGGGGGAGAGAAAGTATATTTTTTTCCATCAAGGAAAAAGGGGGAGTTTGTTGACTCTCAGTTGTTTGTAATTTTTCCTTGATGTTTTTCCTTGATGAAAAAACTGATTCTTATGATGGTGTTCTTTGATTGACATTAACAAGCTACATGATGTGCAGATTGGTTGTTTGGAAACCGGTTCATTGACAAGATGCAAGATGCATTGATTGCTAGGTTGATTGGTTCTCATGATATGTAGATGGTGTATTTAGTTTCTCATGCTTAGTTTCAGGTATATATGGCTTATCATCATTACAAGTCTCAAGTTGATCATTTTTAGATTGTGGTATATTCAACTTGATCTTTTGCAAGTTGTTTTCACATGATATATAAATGACACATTTCATGTTTGCACAAATATATTCAAGTTTATGAAAGGCATAGGAATGCAGATTACAAATTTTAAACTTGAATATATATTTTCTTCATTAATATTTAGTGTGCAAATATTTTGCTTCTAAGCAAATTGAATAGTCACATTGTATGTGACATCGACATTAGAGAAGTATATTCAAATTGAAAGTCACATAGTAGTAACTAAGATATTGGGAAACATCATCTAAAGGCTTATATTTGGTTTTAATTCGAAGACTAATGACATTGATTAAAGTCATATGGAAATATGTTTTGATGGTATTGTTGTATAGGTTTTAAAAATGATAAGTCATAATATACATGTGACTAAACTTCACCGCTAGCAGTTATTATATCAGTGTGATTATTTTTGTCGACAGGGATATTATGTGGCTTCGACAATCCTTGAGAACTAATGATGTGTGTCAGAATTCAATGGTCTCAAAAGTATTTTAATAATTGATTAAATCATGCGATATGATTTTTTACACCGGACTTCAAAATGATTTTAATCATTGTGTATTCTATTAGATTTCAAATGATCTTTTTTTGTTGAAGTCTTCGAAAGACTTGGGGGAAATATAGGGCATAGCTGTTATTGTTTTATTGTGTAAGCTTGTGAAACCCTAGCCTCCATCATGGAGTTGTAGTTGTAGATTTCTGGTAAAAAAATTGACTATGGAAGTTAAAAAAAAAGGAGACAAAGCTTGTTGATGGAAGACTTCAACTGGACAGTTTTGGAATGGTTTTTTTGGTATTTGTTTATTTTCATTTCTCCTTAAACAAGTATTAAATTTAACACTATTTATGGGATTTGATCATTTTTTTTAAGGTAATAACAATTAATATTCAGTTGTTAATGTTATTTGAAACCCTTGATTATTCCTTAGCAAAAAAAATAAAGGGTTAGTGCATTCAGTTGAAGAAAAAATAGTTATGCCAATTAGGAAATTTTGATGAAGTTACATGAGAACATATGTGTATAAAACAAAGATTGATTATTTTTTTTGCGGTTGGCATTTTTAAGAGATTTGTGCACACATTCTACAATTGAATGTCTTGAAAACATGATGCAAAATTTTTAACTTAAATATCTTGTATTTTAGAGATTCAAAAATGAATCTTTAGGATATTTGATGTATTAGTATGGAAGGTTTATGTGAGTTGAATTGAAATAGAAAAACCCTCTGATATTTTATTGTTTTGTGTTTTGTAGAAGGGGTTGGTGCTCTTGTATCTTATGAAGTGGGTACTTTTGAGTTTTGTGGAGTTGGTACTCCTAAATTTTGTGGAGTTGGTGTTGCTGAATTGTAAAGAGTTGGTGCTCTAAGTGAATAAAGAGATATTTTTTGAGTGGTTTTTATTCCTAAACAGGGTTTTCCACTCAGGACAAAATATTGTGTTATGTGATGATTTTGTGTGTCATTGTTCTTATTTGTTTGATCTCAATATGTCATCAGTTGCATTAAATGTTGTTAAGTTTTAGTCCTACATCTTTGTTGATGTTTAAGTCAACATATCATGCATAGAAGGTTCTATTATGGGATCTGATACATGTGAATCTGTATAACATCTTGAATTGAGTATTTATTGATGATATGCCTATTTGATTCATGGTTAATGCAAATACAATGTTGTTTAGCACTAGTTAAATCTGCTCTATAAACAGTCATTTGGTCTTTTGGCCTTTCTTCGCTTCTGCAAATGTTTATATCAAAATGTCATGCACAAATGTTTTGTTATTGTTATGAACTTTGATACTAGAGAAAATATAAAAGTATTCATTTGGTTTAGTCTTTATCTCAATTCATATGAATGTTTTATTCATATATCTAATTCATTTTTAATGCACAAGTCAATTTTTCTTCACAAACTATCATTTGTCTTCTTGTTCAAAAGAAAACATAAATTCTTGGTTTTTTGAAAAATATTGTGACTTTTATAAATCACTGATTCACCCCCCCCTTCTCAGTGATTTCAGTCTTCTAACAAGATATGTATTGGAAAGAAGCAATTCACACTACTGTCTATTTTCTTAATAAAGTGCAACTAAGGGTAAACGACAATAAGACCCCTTATGAGTTATGGTATGGAAAACCTCCAATAGTAAGATATTTTAGAATCTTTGGTAGTAGATGCTACATTAGAAGAGATGAAGGTGACTTTAGAAAGTTTGACTCCAGGTGTGATGAAGGGATCTGTTAGAACTATAAAAATCTGATGATTTTACATATAATTTCACTCATGAACTTCCTGATTTGGCCCTGCCGTGTGCATATTCCACTCATTTTTCCCATACTGCCCCATAGGATTCGTCCATGTCATGCATATTTTACTTCATGGTTCTAGTTGGCATGACATTTTCCTTGTCTTCCCGACCTATTCTTTGCTAACATTTTTTTTTTAGGGCGGTTGGCAGGACTTTTCTTGTGTCTCGGTGACCACATATTAATGGTTTCCTATCGGAAAAGGGTTTTACATTCGGCATAATGTCACAACGAGTTTCTATTATTATGCCGACCGGTGCCTAAGCGGTGGTTTCGGTGAGAGTTTAATCCTTCGGTGAAGGGTCATAGCGAGAAGGTATGTGTTATACCGACTTTTCAAGCAGAGCTTGTATTTCGGCAAAAGTATTATGTTGTCTTGGTGAATTGGAATGTGCTCAGGGTTTTCGGTATAGCAATGTGGAGTCTACAAAGGGTTTCCCCGAATGTGATGAGCTATAGCGAAAAGCATGAAAATGGGTGGCCTTTTTCGGTATATGAATATTTGTGTCCTGGCAAGGCTATGTGAGGACCGACTGTCGGCAAAAGAATTTTGATGTTACACTGACATGTGGCTATATAGGGAGCTTTTAGTGTAACCCAACGTTTCTCTATAACATCTTGCCGAGGGGTAAAGGCTATAGCGATGCACATCATAGGAATTCTTTGGCAAGAGGGGTGGCCTGGTCACAGCGACATGAGGTTGGGTTCTATGGTTTTTGGTGTAGCCTGATATACTCTATGAGACATCTTGTGGAAGATAAGATGTTATAGCGACAGTGAATTAAATAAGGATAACCGCTCGATGTGACTCATGTGTTTCGGCGTGTGGTCTTGGCGAGGAGCCTGGGATCTTGCTAAGTGGAGTGCAATGTTGGGGTTGTCGGTATGACAATTGGATGGTTATGGTGATATGAAGCTATATGGGGATCTTCGGCTTGACATTGTGTTCTCGGTATGAGGTCTCCCCGAGAGCGGTAAGTTATGGCGACAGTGATTAAAACAAAAGGAGCTTTTGGCGAGATATATCCTGTGTCTTTGTGAATGGAAAGCGCATGAGGTATGCTTTCGGTATAACTAATGGATTTCTATGATATCTCAACGATAGTGGTCGGCTATAACAAAACAAGGGACCACTATGGGGCTTCGATATGATAAGCAGACTGCTACAACGACTATGAATGAAACATTTGAATTGCCTTCGGCATAAGTTGTGATGTGTCACACCAACTCCCTCGCTGGTAAAAAATAGAAATTCATCATTGGGGCAACATGAATTCGTTTAGGTGACTATTGTTGGCCGACATATTCTGAGCCCGAATCTTGTGGGGGGCCGACATGATATTTCGAAGTGTTTTATTTTCTTAATGTTGGGTATAAATATACACCTAGATTGTAATTGAACGATATAGGATTTTAGATAAAAAGCAGTAGGTAGTTAGATGGCTATAGTAGGATAATTTTCTCTTTTCAGAGACTATGTGCATGATTTCAGATGGTGGTTTCAAATAAAATCAGCTGGTGTGGCAGGTTGTTTTTGGTATCAATTGTATGTTGAATTTATTGAAAAGCATTGCTAAAGTTGTCTCCAAGTTGATTTTTTCTAGTTGTTTAAATTGAAATAACAAGTTTATTCTCAGTTTATCGGTGCACATTTGTTGTATCTATGTGATTAATTGACTGGTTCTCTCAAGTAGGGATTAAATCCTTTCTATTGATCACAATAATGAGGGGGAATTCATCTGGATTATTAAAGTAGAGCTTAGTAATCATAATCCTGCATTGTTTATACAAGTTATAAACAAATCATATGCCTACAATTTGATTTTCTGCCAGAATAAGCTGTTCACCTCTATTTCATTTGACTCCACATACCCAACAAGGCACTGGTCTCTACATTTCATCATTTTGAATTCACTTAATCTCTTTACATCTGTTAATCAAACATTTTAGGATTTAGATTAGAAGATTGCTATCAAGTTTGGTTTCATTTTGTTCACTGTTACCTGCCATTGTGGACAAAAGCATTTCAGAAAGATAATCATAAGTTAAGTCTGCACTATTCAGAGAGGTACACCTGCCTTGGTCTTGCAGCACCAGAAGAGTAGAAGGTTTGATTGTTTCAAACCTTGTTCTGTTACCCTGAAACGTCGTGAAAGCTTGGCAACCTTTCGTGGTTCAAACCTGCATTTTTGAGAGCTAAAAAATTGGCGACTCTGCTAGGGAATAACTTGAGAAAATCTGGTGGCAGAAAGCCTTGCCTTATAGAGTCATACAAATTTTTAAATCAGGTCTTCAAATAGAGATTCATAATTGTGTAGTTTGTAGCTCCCCATCTGAGTCACACAACTAACAAATTGGTGACTCTGCTAGGGAATACATCAGAAGATTTAGTTGAAGAACATCATATAGAGTCATTGAAAAGAAAGATATATTTTGAGAAGTTTCAGAAAGAGTGATTTTGCTGGGGAATAGATTAGAAATAATCATTTTCCTACTTTTGGAAAAATAGGTGGCGACTCTGAAAATGTTTGATAAAGAATGGAATTTGTATATGGAACAAGTGAATACACAAATGCAGGTAGGCATTCGACTCCTCAAATGCCTGATAATACAATTGGAAATTTTCACAATGAAGGTAGTGCACATCATGCACAACAGAATATGTACCCACTTTTCCCTCCCCATCTGTACGCAACAATGATCAAGCAATTCGATCTGACAGGGCTTCAGCAATACCCTTACCCTATGGATATGAATTGGAGAAGCCTTGTCCCTAAGTTTACAGGGAGTGACACAATCACTACAGAGGATCATTTGAGGAGCTTCAACAATTTCATCGAGGGTTTGGATATGCCATATGAGGATTTACATATGAGGTTGTTCATGATATCACTTATTGAAGATGCTAGGGATTGGTTCAACAACCTACCAGTAGCTTCTATTAAATCTTTCCAAGAGTTTCAAGATAAATTTCTCAAGGAATATGGAGATCTATCTGCACCAAGTTGGGCTTCCCAAGGGTTATTGGAGATTCAAGAAAATTAGAATTTATAGCAGGAGCAAGAAAATGCTTATCCAGTCCCTCCTGGAAAAAGATTGGCAAGTTATCAAGAATGTTAGTGTGATCAATGTCAAGAATAATGCCAGTGTGATTAGTGTCAAATGCAATTGGCAAGTTATCAATAATGTCAGTGTGATCAACGTCAAGGGCAGCATAATTCTGATTCACTTGGAGATATCAGCCAGAATTCACGGCAAGGTATGTATCAGAACCAACAATCTAATGCTAATGAATATGTCAGAAATCTTTTGGATGCATTTCTTGGCATAAGTATGAAGGAGAAGATTTTACTTCTCTGTACAATAGGATGATGAGTGTCTTCATGCAATTGCCTCCTGACTATAGGCCTGCAAGACCCTTTTTTGTTGCACAGTTCATAAAAGTATGGAAGCATGAATCAATTTATTGGTCATGGTCATCAATACAGCGTGCATGTGGTCACTTGAATAAATTCATTGATGCCATGGAAGAGATAGGGTATGAGAACACTGTCAGTGTTGATTCCAATGATTGTACTTCTGATGAGTGTAGAGAAATTGATCAAACAATGCTTCCAATAAAAGATGAGGTATGTGCAAGTCAGTATGATTCCTGTGATAGCTTGCATAGTGAAGATGAAGGTACAAGATATCTCTCTTGCATAACAAATTGTGATAGGGAGAGCAGTGTGTGTTGTGAGGGATCCAATGAACATTCATATTTTGAAGATACACCTGTGGATTTTGATATGCAGCAAGAGGATTCTTCTACCTCTTATGAAGATCAAGATGAAGAGGCAATGGGAAATGTTGATAGTAAATGTACAACACCTCCAGCTGCAGTTGAAAGCCACAAAGATACATTCGATGAAGAGGAGGGTTGTGAATTGGAGAATGGTTTCCAAAAAAATTTAGGCCCATTGCATGATGAAGTTTTAAAAGATGATCAGATAATGTTTTGCCAAGGTATGCTCATGAATGAATTTCAGGTATTTTCAGATCCACTTGATGTTGAACAAAAGATGTTTTCAGACAAACAAGGTGATGTATCAAATTATGGAACAAGTGACTATGCTGGTAATGTTCCTATTTTCTCATTCTCTAATTACCTTGGACCTCTTTTTGATGATGACAAAAGTGATGAATGTGACTGTAATAGTGAAAATGTGGAAACTTGTTTACTCAGCTATGAGCAAATTTCTGATTTGCTGCATCTTGAATATCAAAGATATACACATGAAGGTGATCTTGAGGTTCTTTGTCTAGCTTGCATTTGTTTCGATAGTGAAAGTTTTTTGTGCAATAATTCATGTGATTCTCGGTGCATTTCTCAAGTTGATGGTGAGACTTTTGGAGTTGACCAAATGCATGTGTCTGTTCAAGAAAAGGTATGTGATTCTAAAATTTCTAACTCATGTGGAGAAGACATTTGTTTGCATACCAAGGATGATAGAGGTCCAGATTTTATTGGTCCACATATGCATGATATTGAAAATATGAGTCATGATATAATGTTGATTCCAAATAATGATACTGGAGAGGTGCAAAAGGTTTCAGATTTGTGTGTTTCAGACAGTGTTGATATAGCAGAACACTTTGTTTCTCAAGTGAAGCACTTTGATGATAAATTTTCAATACAGCTGGGAGAATGTTTCATAATACATGACAGTGAGAGAGATAATATAAAATGTTGTATTTCATATGCATGCATCTTGTATGTTGGTAATAATAGGGGTTTGTCCCAAGGTGTTGAAGAATTTGAATTATAGGATGATGTAGGGATTTTGGGCCAAACCGAGCATGATGATACTCTGAGAACTTGCAACAACGGTGATAGGAAAGATTGCATGAGTATCTTCAAAAATAATCTAATGAACTCAACACAAAACCAAGTGTTTGACAGGGGAAAGCTTGGTTTGAGTTTCAAATTGTAACAACTCAGAACAGATGAAGCAACACAGAGGATTAAGGGTTGCCAATGCATTGACAACTCTTGCTTGTCCTCTTTAAAATTATTTTCCACGCACAGTAGTTTAGGGATTTACATTCATCTCCATCTTGCATTCAGTTTGCATTCATTCCTTCATTTCCATTTCCATTCTGCTCACTAGTTCATCATTTTGCGTCTGGTCTGCTCACCCAAGATTCTGGATCCTTGCAATGATCTGACTATCATTCATCCCCAGATGGAACCACTGTTAGAACTGTAAAAATCTGATGATTTTACATATAATTTCACTCATGAACTTCTTGATTTGGCCCTGCCGTGTGCATATTCCACTCATTTTTCCCATACTTCCCCATAGGATTCATCCATTTCATGCATATTTTACTTCATGGTTCTGGTTGGCGTGACATTTTCCTTGTCTTCCCGACCTGTTCTTTGCTAACATTTTGTTTTCAGGGTGGTCGGCAAGACTTTTCTTGTGTCTTAGAGACCGCATGTTAATGGTTTCCTATCAGCAAAGGGTTTTACATTTGGCATAATGTCACAATGAGTTTCTATTGTTACGCTGACCGGTGCCTAAGCAGTGGTTTCGGTGAGAGTTTAATCCTTCGACGAAGGGTCATAGTGAGAAGGTATGTGTTATACCGACATTTCAAGCGGAGGTTGTATTTCAGAAAAAGTATTATGTTGTCTTGGTGAATTGGAATGTGCTCGGGGTTTTCGGTATAGCAATGTGGAGTCTACAAAGCGTTTCCCCAAATGTGATGAGCTATAGTGAAAAGCATGAAAATGGGTGGCCTTTTTCGGTATATGAATATTTGTGTCCTGGCGAGGCTATGTGAGGACCAGCTGTCGGCAAAAGAATTTTGATGTTACACCAACATGTGGCTATATAGGGAGCTTTCAGTGTAACCCAGCGTTTCTCTATAATGTCTTGCCAAGGGGTAAAGGCTATAGCGTGCACATCATAGGCATTCTTCGGTAAGAGGGGTGGCTTGGTCACAGCAACATGAGGTTGGGTTCTATGGTTTTCGGTGTAGCCCAATATACTCTATGAGACGTCTTGTAGAAGATAAGATGTTATAGCAATAGTGAATTAAATAAGGATAACCGCTCGATGTGACTCATGTGTTTCGGCGTGTGGTCTTGGTGAGGAGCATGGGATCTTGCCGAGTGGAGTGCAATGTTGGGGTTGTCGGTATGACAATTGGATGGTTATGGCGATATGAAGCTATATGGGGATCTTCGGCTTGACATTGTGTTCTCGGTATGAGGTCTCCCCGAGAGCGGTAAGTTATGACAACAGTGATTAAAACAAAAGGAGATTTCGGCGAGATATATCCTGTGTCTTTGCAAATGGAAAGTGCATGAGGTATGCTTTCGGTATAACTAATGGCTTTCTATGATATCTCAATGACAGTGGCAAGCTATAACGAAACAAGGGACCACTATGGGGCTTTGATATGATAAGCAGACTACTACAGCGACTGTGAATGAAACGTTTGAATTGCCTTCAGCATAAGTTGCGATGTGTCATGTCGACTCCCTCGTTGGTAAAAAACAAAAATTCATCATTGGGCCGACATGAATTCATTTAGGTGACTGTTGTTGGCCAACATATTCTGAGCTCGAATCTTGTGGGAGGCCGACATGATATTTTGAAGTGTTTTATTTTCTTAATGTTGCGTATAAATATGCACCTAGATTGTAATTGAATGATATAGGATTTTAGATAAAAAGCAGTAGGTAGTCAGATGGCTACAGTAGGATAATTTTCTCTTTTCAGAGACTATGTGCATGATTTTAGATGGTGGTTTCAAATAAAATTAGCTGGTGTGGCAGGTTGTTTCTGGTATCAATTGTATGTTGAATTTATTGAAAAGCATTGCTAAAGTTGTCTCCAAGTTGATTTTTTCTGGTTGTTTAAATTGAAATAACAAGTTTATTCTTAGTTTATCGGTGCACATTTGTTATATTTGTGTGATTAATTGACTGGTTCTCTCAAGTAGGGAGTAAATCCTTTCTGTTTATCATAGTAATCAGGGGGAATTCATCTGGATTCTTAAAGTAGAGCTTAGTAATCATAATCCTGCATTGTTTATACAAGCTATAAATAGATCATATGCCTACAATTTGATTTTTTGCCAGAATAAATTGTTCACCTCTGTTTCGTTTGACTCTGCATACCCAACAAGGCACTGGTCTCTGCATTTCATCATTTTGAATTCAATTAATCTCTTTACATCTGTTAATCAAACATATTAGGATTTAGATTAGCAGATTGCTATCAAGTTTGGTTTCATTTTGTTCACTGTTATCTACCATTGTGGACAAAAGCATTTCAGAAAGATAATCATAAGTTAAGTCTGCACTATTCAAAGAGGTACACCTGCCTTGGTCTTGCAGCACCAAAAGAGTAGAAGGTTTGATTGTTTCAAACCTTGTTTTGTTACCCTAAAGCATTGTGAAAGCTTGGCAACCTTTTGTGGTTCAAACCTGTGTTTTTGAGAGCCAACAAGATCTTTCTTGGTTACTCTATTAGGAGCAAGTAATACAGGAACTAGAACAAGAGATTGGAGAAGATGATTGAAAGTAAAAATGTCAAAGTCAATGAAGACGTGTTATATCTCACATGAACCCAATTTTCTCGAGTATGATATGCTTCCTTAGATTGAAGAAGAAAAAGAAGAAAGAAAAGAGAAAGAAGAAAAGGAACTAGAACTAGTAAAGACTTAGAAGACTATAGCAAAATATGTATAGTAGAATCACTCTGTAGATTAGATCATTGGAGATAAGGATGAAGGTTTGTTCAATAGGAGAAATTTTTCAAGATCCAGTGAACAAGTAAATCTACTTTTTTTTGTCAAAAGTTGAGCCCAAGAAATTTTTAAATGATGCAAGAAAAGTTGCCAATTAGATAAAGGAAATGGAGGAAGAACTAGATTAGATTGAAAAGAATCAGACTTGGGAAATGGTTCCCATACATACTAGCAATAATGTCATATGAACAAAGTGGGTGTTCTAGAAAAAGATGAATGAGGATGGTTAATTTGTAAGAAACGAGGAAAAATTGGTTTGTAAAGTATATTCACAAGTTGAAGGTATTGACTTTGAGGAGACTTTTGCTCTGGTAGCTAGAATGGAAGATATAAGAATGTTTCTTTCCATTGTTGCTCATAAGAACTTCAAAAGTATACTAGATGGATGCCAAGTTAGCTTTTCTGAATGGTGATCTAGAGGAGGAATTATATATTGAGCAATCAAATGGATTCCAATTATTAAAATATCTTGACATGGTTTTCACACTCAAAAAGGATTTATATGGTCTCAAGCAAGCTCCCAAATCTTGGTATGCATAGCTAGATAAGTTTCTACTTCAAAAAGGTTTTAGGAAAGGTAATGCAGACAATAACCTATAAATTAAGGTTCAAGAAAATAGGTTACTGATTGGGGTTGTTTATGTTGATGACATCACATTTGGTGGAGATGATGATATGTGCAATAATTTTGCAAAGGAGATGTAGAAATATCTTGGAATTTTTATTTCTCAAGCCAAATATGTAAAGGAGATGATGAGAACTTTGGAATGGAAGATTCCAAACCTATGGGTACCCCTATGGTGACTAGTTGTCACCTAAGTAAATCAAATGAGTCTTTGAAGGTTGATCAGAGTCTCTACATGTCTATGATTGGAGGGTTACTATACTTAATTGCTTACAAACCTAATATCATGCATGCAGTATGTTTGGTTGCTAGATTTTAAGTCAATCCTAAGAAAACTCATGGAAAAGATATGAAAAGAACTTTTAGATATTTGAAGGGTACTCTTGACTATGGTCTATGTTATAAAAAGGATAAAAAATTCTCTTTGGGTGTCTATACAGATGTTGATTGGGCAGGATATGTTGATGAATGGAGAAGTACAAGTGGAAGTGCTATTTTTTAGGAGATAGATTGGTATCTTGGTTTAGAAAAAAGCACGATTCAATGTCTTTATCCATAGTAGAAGTAGAATGTATTACTATAGCATCTTGTTGCACTCAGTTTCTTTGGATGAAGTAGACCTTAAAGGATGTGAAAGTAATTTAAGATGAACCTATTCATATACTATGTGACAATACAAGTGTTATCAATATTTCCAAGAATCTGGCAATGCATTCAAGAATACAACACATTTCAATCTGGTACCATTTTCTGAGATAGAAGGTTGCACAACATCAAGTCAAAATGGAGTATGTTCCTACCAAAGAACAAATTGTAGATATTTTCACCAAGGAACTTTCAAAGTGTCATATCTCTATTTTATTTTTGCATTTTAAAATTTTGGGAAATTGAAATATTTGGAAAATAGAATTTAGCATTTTACTTATGAAATTTGAAAGAATGTGATGATGCAAATGAAAACGAATATTATGCAATTTCTTGATTTAATAAATTATTTTTATGTGATTATCACTTAAACGTTACTGATAAGTGGACAAGCGTAAGAATGTGTGTGTAGGAAATAGGTTAAAGGATGAGAACTTGATTGAGGTAGGCACACTTAGCCAGATGATCACAGTAAGAAGAATGGAATATGGAATATCAAACACCACAATAGAATATGACATAAGCATATGTTTGAAAATTTGAAAAATTGCATTCAAAACTAGGCATGAGAACTATAGCTAGAGGAAAGAACAAAGTTGTGCATTCTTGTCTCAATTGTTGGTGAAAATCTATATTCAATGAAATTAAATAAGAAAAATCAATTTACCTTGTATGAAGAAGTGATTTCATTTGTTTAATATTTTTGGATTAATTTGAAATGCGATTCAAATAAATGAATATGCAAGTGATTTCGTATGTATGTAATCTTAGGAAAAATATGTGTATGTATATATATGTCTATATATAGATAGATAGACATATATATAAATACATATACACACTTTTTTACTGAATGAATTTCTTTGAATTTAAATTCAAAAGAGAATAATGATTATGGAAAATTCAAATGTTGTAACTCCCACTAAAAATGGGGAGAGGTTGATTCCCTTTATGGCCAAAAATTCATATTCAATGCAGAGAGAATGGAGGAGTGGGCAGGCAAAGCAGCATAATGGAGGTGACGGAATTAACACCCATATCTTCCAAAGATAGCAAGGGATCGATGGAGTAAAAAAAAAAAGATAATGGAGTAAAAAGAAATGAAAAAAGCTAGGGAAAAGGCAAAGAAAGGAGGAGAAGATCAACTAGTGGGTAGAAAAAGAAGATTTTCTAGGAAGGAAATTGCTCAAGGCATCACCTTTGGAGGTATTTTTTTTAATTCATACACACCTCTCATTCGATTTAGTTTTTATCTAATTAAACAATGAATATATTTTGGAATTTTCTATGCCTTGCATGCATGCTTCATGTTTTGGATAAATGCTACCCAATCAATCGATTATGTCAATCATTGTACTGCCCATGTGGGTCGAGCCTTTGAAGGCTCTGTGTTATTATTTTGAAAATGTTGATAACTTATAGAGGGTTGAGTATCATACCCACCATGGGATTTCAATGCCCATTATATTTTATCTTCATAGTTGTGGTCATTTGGCCAACCGAAGCTAAGTTTGTGTTTTATCTTATGTCATTGGCATGCTTGCATGCCACACCCTATAGGAAACTATTCATTTGAATCCTACTATTTTTATTCATTTGGGTTTGCTTTAACACTATATAAATTCTTACCCTTCATGGTATGAGGGTGGCGATATCGCCATGCATGGTATGGCCGAGTGGAGTTATCCATGTTCATATGTTTGATTTCTCGCTACCTAAGTATTAATGGCTATGGCAGAGCAGAACATTATATTGTTCAATGAGTATCATTTAAAGTGTCATTTGCAGACATGCCTTCATGGCTGCAAGAAATGTAAACTCCATGGTATTAAATGTATAAATATATACGAATTTAGATAGAAATGTATATAGTTAGGCATGTATAGATTCCATCTTGAAAATTGTATCTCTTGCTAAGTGTACTATGTAGGGTCAGGTATTCTTCGACTGACTAAAGAATTCTAGAGAAGCATTGCTTCATGGTTGGGTGGAAAAGAAAATCAATCACATTCTCATCCACTAGGGGAAGCGAGTTGTCATGAAGGAGTCATATCAAAATTCTATTATGTATTGTATCATTGATGTAAAGGAACAAATGATGTATTTGAAAGAAAATTATGTAATTGTTAACGAATGGAATAGTTCTTGATAGATAAATTAGACAATGACTCTAAACCCAAATTAGGCACCAATTGAAATTCGCTAACAACTCTAAAAAGTCCACAATTTTATTTGTGGTTTTTCTCTAAATTTTGTTGAGGTACAACTCCCTCATTAGATTTTCAATGATTAAACTAAACCTAAGAAAACCACGTGTGCTTTTAACTAGAAAGAAGGAAAAGTGAAAAATGTTAGACCATTAATATGAAACTAACGTGGTATCAGAGGTCACAATCATTTATAATCAACATAAAGATTAAAACTTCATGACCATCAAATTGAACTAGCACAAAAAAAACCAAACTGCAATAAATAAATGACATATAACTCATCTTTCAAAGGAGATACAACTATACTGTACGCATAATTCTAAGATCAGCATATGAATATCATTTAATTCATAACACACGGATTATAATCTATTATAGTCTATAATAAATGTTATTCCTTCTCAATAGCATCCCTCAGGTGTATCCAAAAAAAAGGTCCCTTCTATCCTCCTTAATTTCAAATTTATAGTCAAGCTAAAACCCTTGGTAGGTACCAAAGTCATTACTAAACTAGAAACTTCTTGTACTCCAAATGTTCCTTGGGAAGTTCATCACAATAATGGAAATTTTGCAGGGGAATAGGTATCAACAAAGAAATTGATCTTAACCCCAACAATAGCCACCAAAGGACTGATCATTTTAACAACCTTTAATGCAACACGTAAGAATATCAAGCGATGGCATGTGTGAGCTACCTAATAGGAAATTGTAATTCAAATTGATGCAAACCAGCCTTAAATGTGAATTAATTTAACATATTTTCTTCCACCAACCTTTTGAATTAAACTCTATAAATTCAAGCAATTTCACCTTTCTTCCACCATCAATTGCATCAAACATGGTGAGTTCTTAGAGCAATGGAAATTCTATTAATGACTACATTATCCTAGAGGAAATTGAGTGTAGCCTGTTGTTCAAGCACATTTCTGACCAGTTGAAGGAGGTCTTCGTGGTGTAGAGTGAAGTGGAGGAGAAAGTGCTCCAGAGTATCCTTGGCGAGGCATTCTTGAGCCAAGCCCATGTGCATAACACCACTATGTTGGAGTGTTTCATCTACATTATCATCAAGACCTCTGGTCGTTGAAATAGGGGTGTGAGAGCACTGAAGAGCCCGGTGAAACCTGAATTCCATCATCACGTTAGGGTGGCGATAAATGGACTCAGCTATTATCCTCAAACTAGGTTGATAGCTAATGCCATCTGCATTGCATATGCTATCTAGGATGAGACTTTGGAGGAGGTCGTGGCTTTGCTACACACTGGAATAGTGAGGACTGACATGGGACTATTTGTACAATTCCTCTAGTCACATGAGAACCTGCTATCACCAGATCAAATCGAATGCCTACAAATTATCACTGAGGGTGTCTGTGTTCTGATGTTTTCCTTGTGCGACTGAAATGAAATGTTTTCTTATTGCCTCTTTTTGTGTCTACCACCTGAGTTTTTGTAATCGAACCAAGCGATTTTGGCTATGGTAGCACAATGTAAAAAAATTTACATATATAAATAAAATATCTCTTTTTGGTACTATTTGTGTTTTTACATGTGTGGCTCCATTATTTCTTGTCCATATCATGCTTGGAAATTTCCAGTTCTCTTCTGCATAATGCATTGGTTAAGTAAACAAATTGGCTATAATTGGGTTAATCAATAAAACTTTTCTTAGGTGAAAAAATTGGCGGTTCGAAGAACCTAGCAAAACTCTGCCTTGATTCAAGATAGTCTCAAGAATACCACCTGAGGCATAACTTGTGAAAGAAGTTTCTAAATTTTGGCTTATGAATCATCAAATGGTTTCCCAACATTTGCACATTCACTTAGTGGAAAAAGAAAGTTTTAATATGTTAGGAAAACACCACCCAGTGAAGGACAAATAAGGTGGGTGGTAAAGTAAAAGGTTCAACAAACTTATAAAAAACCCTGCCCAAGTTTGAAGAGAATAAAAAAAGATCGCTGAAATGTAGATTAGGTCTAATACTTAGGCAAAAAGTAAGATAGCATCCCAAGTAGAAGTTTAGGGAAAGTTTATGGGTAATAGTGGCTCTAGCTAGGGACAAGGATTGCAAAGGATGAGGAAATGAACCCATAATCATGAGTATGGACCATTCTTTTCCATTGGGCATGAAATCGAGGAGTATGGAGAAGGTCAAACAAAAGCAAGCCAAAAATGTAACAAAGCAAGGGAAGAAAACACCTAAACTACCAGCACAACAAAACCTCAATTATGTCCATGGTAGGAAGACTTTACCTCAAGTGATTCCCAAGGCAATCATGCAAATCCATTAATAGGCTAGGAGAAGTAGTTGCTCGTGTGAAACAATGTTGGATGATTGAGAACTGCATGCACAAACAACTGCCACATTGTGACTACTGCCATTAAATAAGTAAAATCAACACCTTGTAAAAAAATTCTAGGTAAATTCCGATGCTTAGAAATCCATTCCTCGTCACATACTCCAGCAATCAAATGATCCATACCATCATTGCATTGTAGGAAATCATCAAAACTTGCTTGGGAAATGTCAGCTATAATACTATGTCGCCCTTGATTCTCTAAATAAAAGGAAACCAACCCTCAAATCGAACATCCCATGTACAAATTAGGGGAAAAAGGAGATTCTCAATCATTGCATGTGGAAGCTATTATATTGCCTAAAATTTTAGGACCACAAGTTGTAGTAAGTGCAGCAGATGACTCATTAGATTCCATTATTGATTCACCTATCATAATCCCCTCTTCAATTTCTTCCACCACACTCATTGTCCTGCCTTCAAGAATTTCATTTGTGGATTCAGGCACCTTATAACTAGATTGTGAACCAGAAAGGAAGATGACTGAGAATTTAGTTTCCTTTTGGAGCTGATTTTTATTTTCACCTTCAGTTGCATAATGTGTATTAGCATCTTCAAAAGCAAATTCCATTTTTTCTGATAACTCACTGGTGCCTTGGGTTTTAAATTCTTTTTGAACCCTGCATCCTTCAAAGGTTTTCCCAACCTCTGGAGAATCACTATTGGAAATAATACTATCATTGTTCCCATCACTTTTATGAAGGGTAACTACCTTCATAGACCGATATAGGGTAGAAATTGGTTTATTCTCCACTTCTGATTGAACATTGATTTCACCTTCCTTTAGTGGGAGATTAGTATTCCCCTCTTCTTTCCTCTGTTCATGATCCACCTCAACTCTTGGTGAACAACATTCCTCTTCTAAACCCAATTGATTTCCTACATTTATGAAAAGAGGATTATCATGCATTTTGAATTCATTAAAACCAAATAGAGGGTTAGGGTGAATTGACCACAATTCTTTCTCCTAAAGATCATCATCCCTAAAATCATCATTTCCTTCCCAATTTGAACATATGTCCTTATTCTCCATTTCTTTAAAGAGGAAAACTTTGTATTTCAGAGAAAGCAGAGAGCTCAATACCAGGTCATTTGAACTAGCCTCTGAAAGAGAGAGTTTATCAAAAGGGATTGAAGATAATGATGACCTTACCCGCAACTCATCATCTTCATCGTCACTAGATGAACTATAATCACTTTGAATTTCAAAGGAGGTACATAAGTTTACGGACAGGTCATCACAAAGCTAGTCCTACCTTCCCCTAGGAAATTGCATGTTATCGAGGATTGTCAAATCCATATTTTCCATTGTATGGTGGCATCCAACCAGAAGCTTGGGAAGTGTCTCATAGCCAGTTTTGAGCTTCATTCTTGTACTTAATTTCCACTTACCAATGGCAATAAAATCATCTTTAGCCTTCACTGCCTCTAGCTGAGCTTTCTCAATCCCTCAAATTTTATCTTTTTAGAAGTAATTGTATGTTTGGTTCAATAGCACAAATGAATATGTGGTACTAGATCTCTCCACTGGGATTTTTTGGGGCAGGAATTTTTTTAAGAGATTGATTGAAACGCTAACCAAAATCTCTTCTTGTTTTAGCTTTTTCCTTCATGATCTGAAAGAAATGACACATGATAGTTACAATATTATTTGGGATTCTATAGCATTGGAGAAATTTCATCTTAAGAACATGCCACCTAGTAATGCTCCCTTTTTCAAGCCCTCTGAACCATTCTATTGCTTCCTTGATCAAGCTATCAATAAAAATCCTTACAAACACATCTTCATCCTGGATTCCTAGAACTATGCTTACGACTGCCATAGCTAAAATATGGTATTTAGGATCTTATCCATTCTGACCAAAGAATTTAGGGAATCCCTTCCAGGACCCTAGAGGTAGATCATCATATTGTAGCAAAGCAAGGGGGCCAACTTGGTTGCACCAGATATTTGAAGCCATAAACAAATAGAAAGAGTCACCAACTCACCTAGAGTAAGATTAAGGAAAGGAAATTATTGTTCTTGATGAGCCAAAGGTGGATTATGAGGTTGATTTGAAAGTGGGTCCCTTGGTTGACATAGTGGTGGATTTGGCTGATGATTATGATGATGAGGAGGGTCGTCATAGATTCGAATATTATCCTTGGGGGTCGTTCAATCAAAGGTATAGGTGGTCGCTTGGCCTATTCCTCCTCATCTTCTAAGAAAAAATTTACTCACATATAATCTGTCACACTCCTATATCTCCATGAGAGTTTATTTAATTGGGATATGATATCTTCTTTCTCTACTCTGACCCAATCTAAGTCCAGATAAAAACATGAAATACATTATTATGAGGAAGTACCATCTTGCTACATGACATGACAACAATTGTTAGACTTCCAACTAATTCAATCCCCAATGGAGTTTCCAAAAATATGTTAACAAATGAAATGGTTCTTGATATATAAATTAGACAATGACAAACGTTAGACCATAAATATGAAACTAATGCGGTAGCAGAGGTCACAATCATTTATAATCAACACATAGATTGAAAATTCATGATCAAACTAGTGAAAAATAAACCAAACTGTAATAAATAAATGACATAACTCATCTTTCAAAGGAGATATAGCTATACCATACGCATAATTCTAAGATCAACATACGAATATCATTTAATTCATAACACACTGATTATAATCTATTACAGTCTGCAATAAATGCTATTCCTTCTTGATAGCACCCCTAAGGTGTATTAAAAAAAAAGGTCCCTTCTATCCTCCTTAATTTCAAATTAATAGTCAAGCTAAAAACTTTGGTAGGTACCAAAACTGTTACTAAAATAGCAACTTCTTATATTCCAAATGTTTCTCAGGAAGTTGGTCAGAATAATGGAAATTTTGTAGGGGAAAAGGTATTGGCAGAGAAAACTGATCTTAATCCCAACAACAACCGCCAAAGGACCAATCATTTCACTAACGGGTATGCGTAGGATCATCATGGAAAAAATAGGCCCTTAAGTGACAAAAAATTCAAAAAAATCAAAGTTAGGCAACTTGACATACAAATTTGAATAAGTTGTCTATTTTATTTCAAAACTATGTAAGAATAGAATCTATAGCAAATTGAATGTAGTTTCTAAACTACTAGGTTTTTTTTTTTTAAAAAACTATTTGGTGAAAATTTGAAATTTCAATGCATGGTACTTAAATTTTAGAGAAAAATAAGCATTGACCACCCTAACCACAATAAAATGATAATATTTTTTATAAGATTTTAGATATAAGCAGAGGACTCATGCCCGATGTGATGCATATTTTTGTAATTTTTTCCAAGTAAATAATTAATTATGAATTTTTATTACAATTTTTTTAAAATATAAAACTTCGTATGTTTGACCACCTTAACTTGGTCAAAACTTCATGAAATTCAATTTTTTTTAATCTATTATATGAAGCATAAAATGTGATGCATGTTTGGATTCAAAAATGCGATACCATTTGAAAGCTATAGATATTTTTCAATCAACCTATCAATCAGTACTTTAGTCATAATTTGAATAGAAAATGAATAATAATTACTTATTAAATTCAAAGTAAAGCATAATTTATATTAGGGGAAAGCTAAGAGTCTCCTCTAAAAACCCTTTTCATTTCATCAATTTTTGGTTAAAAAATAGTCGTCAACCACATACCCATCATATTGCCACTTTTTGGCCCATCATGATCCTGCACATACCCTAACCTTTAATGCAACATATAAGAATATCAAGCGGTGACACGCGTTAGCTATCTGATAGGAAATTGTAATTCAAATCGATGCAAACCAACATTAAATGTGAATTAAATTAACATCTTGTCAAGCTTAGAAGAATACACTCATGTCTAACCATGAAACTATAAATTTAGGAAGTGTCACCTTTCTTCCACCATCAATTACATCAAACATGGTGAGTTCTCAGAGTGATGAAAATTTTGCTAATGACTACATTATCCTAGAGGAAATTGAGTGTAGCCAGCTATTCAGGCACATTTCTGACCAACTGAAGGAGGTCTTCGTGGTGCGGAGTGAAGTGGAGGAGGAAGTGCTCCAGAATATCCTTGGAAAGGCATTCCTGAGCCAAGCCCATGTTCATAACACCACTATGTTGGAGCATTTCATCTACATTGTCATCAAGACCTCTGGCCATCGGGACTAGGGTGTGAGAGCACTGGAGCACCTAGTGAAACCTAAATTCCATCATCGCGTCAGGGTGGTGATAAATGGACTCAACTATTATCCTTAAATTGGGTTGATAGTTGATTCCATCTGCATTGCATATGTTATCCAGGATGAGACTCTAGAGGAGGCCATGGCTCTGTTGCACACTGGAGTAGTGAAGAATGACCTGGGACTGTTCGTGCAATTTCTACAGTCACATGAGAACCTGGTATCACCGGCTCAAATTGAACGCCTATAAATTGTCATTGAGGTCATCCATGTTTTGATGTTTTCCTAATGCACCTAACATGAAATGTTTTTCTTTTGCCTCTTTTTGTGTCCGCCACCTAAATTTTTGTAATCAAACCAAGCAATTTTGGCTATACTAGCACGATGTAAAAATGTTTACATATATAAATAAAATATCTCTTTTTGGTACTATTTGTGTTTTTACATATATGGTTCCATTATTTCTTGTTCATATCATGCTTGGAAATTTTTGGTTCTCTTCTGCATAATGCATTGGTTAAGTAACCAAACTGGCTATAATTGGGTTAATCGATAAAACTCTTCTTAGGTGGCAGAATCAATGGTTCAAAGAATCTAGAAAAACCTCGTCCAAGTTTGAGATAGTATCAAGAATACCACCTGAGGCATAACATGTGGAAGAAGTTTCTAAATTTCAGCTTATGACTCATCAAACAGTTTCCCAACATTCATACATTCACTTAGGGGAAAAAGAAAGTTTGAACATGGTAGGAAAACACCGCCCGGTGAAGGAAAAATAAGGTGGGTAGTAAAGTAAGAGGTTCGATGAACTTATAAAAAACCTACCCAAGTTCGAAGAGAATAACAAAAGACCACCCAAACATAGATTGGGTATAAGTATTAGGCAAAAAGTAAGATAGCATACCGAGTAGAAGTTTAGGGAAAGCCAATGGGTAACAGTAATCTAAATTGACTTTGAGGCATTGAATTCCTAGTCAAACATGTATGTAACTATTGACATATTGAAGTGAATATATTTATTTATTTCAAATTTATTATGATTTATGACATAAAATTGCTAAATGGAATTAGCTATGAAATTTGTGTCATTAAATTGATTTTCATGATGTCGATATTTATTAAATTTTGAATTAAATCTAGTTTGGCTATACATTTTGTATTAGAACTCAAGGTTCAACTCTAGGCCTATGAGCCCATGAAGGTTGAACTATGGAATAATGGACCCATAACTAGATTTAAGTTACCTTGAAAATGACCAATTTGAATTGGTTGGAGGAAATGGGAAGGTCCAAGTCGGGAAGAAAAAAAGGGAAAACTAATAGGGCTACAAAAAATAAAATTGTTATTAAGGAGAGTCCACCTAATATTCCTAATGAAGAAACTCTAGCACACGTCCTCACTCATCTCAAGTTGGAGAGAGGAAAAAAGATAGAAGAGGATAAATGAACTCCTAAGATCAGGAAACCCTCCGCTTTTAGAGATTGGCCAATAGGATGTGGAACTAATTTGTCACTAATGATCAAGGAGGATAAGGAGTGCTTGCGCACACATCCTACCTCACCCAAGAGGAAATATGTAGACTTCGATGAGGATCCTGAGGAATGTCCTCTATCCGATAATGGGGGAACTGCTTAGAGCAGAAAAACTTTTGTAAATAAGGACCAATGTAAATCCAACTTAATATAAATAAATAAAAAAATTTGTTGAACAAGGCATAAAGCTTGGAATTGTTTCTTGTGTGATAACATATTGTTGTGCATGTTTTGCACACATGCCTCGCCGAAGGCAGGGACCCCTTCTTTTTGCTCTCAATGGGCTATTTTGCTCCTGTCTCACTTTACACACCCCTGTTTCCAAGCCCAAGTTGGTCATGATCCATAAAATGATCAAATCCCCTCTTGGCTAATTTCACCTACCTAAGTTTCACCAAGTCATTTGGATTTGCAAGTTGGGTTCTACAGGCTTCCCTTAGCTTTTCGCCCATCATCCATTGGCCCTCTCGGACCCACAATTGTGAGTCACCTTGTGTGGGTTTTCACCCCTGTTTCACTGGTTAGTAGTGGAAAACCCTTGACCACCGCTTGCACGTCGAGCTTTGTGTTTGGTCTTTCCATCCCCATCATCACTAGACCTGACACACTTCAAAACTACCCAAGTCAAAAATGGTTGCGGGTCTTTCCATGCAATTTTCCCTTCCCCAACCGTCATTGCCAAATGGTCAAGCTCTCATGTCACCCTACCATGTAGACCCTGCATATTTCGTTTCCCCTAGGAGAAACCTTAAGGTTGCAAGTGAACTCTTAAGTCAAGGCTCGTCGATGGGTTTTCCCTTGTGGGTCATCGCTAGTAGGAGACCGTCACCACAACACTGTTTCACAATGGCCACCCTTCACTACCTCCCTGATTCACAGGCCTCAACCCAGAAACATCATCATCTTATTACATGATTCCCCACAATTGCTACCATTTGCAATCTTTCCATTGAAAAATGGAATTTATACGCATCACACCCACATTGTTCTAAACTCTACAGTCATTTTTATGATCAATAGTGTCAGACTCCTAAATGACAATCTCAATGGAACAAGTTCTTCTCAACTCCATGTGATAGAGCTTTTCACATTGCAAGTGATGAAATTCAGGAGGCCACTGATGATAATCATATGTGCAGGAGCTACAATGCAGGTCTCCACATATCTCTCATTGTTCCTTCAACGACTTTCCCTGAGTGTCCCTGCATGCACTCCCATCTGCATCCAACTACATGCATCCTCAGGGAGGCATTATTGCACAACCTACCTGCATTTGGTTCTCTCATGTTTCAAGAATTGGAGTCTTGAGTGATGCCTTTGCACCCATCGTTTGATAGTCTATATCAAATGGCTCAAGGTCCACTTTCTAGGAATCAAAAGGAAAATTGTGAGGATGAAAGAGTTTGGGATTTTGTAGGAATGGGGAGGTGAATAAGGAAATGGAACCAATAAGTCATCACCATGCATAATTAAGTGAAATGGAGCTTAAGACAAGAGAAAAGGCCATAGATTATGGGCACCGAGATAATGAAAGCTAAGCTATCCCCCACAAAAAATAAGTATGTGGGCTCTGCAAGCCTCTCAACTATTGTGTTGGTCTGGATTGAGATGTCTCCCATGAACAGACTCCAACTATGTAGAGTTTGCTACCTATAGTTCCATTCAAATGGCCTTCCCTAGGTCGTCACCCACAGTACTAGTTTCCTCAACCAAACGGGACCACCCCATATTGCGGGCAATGGTGAAATCAATGAAGAGGGTGCACACATCGAGACATATGATTGATGCAAAATTTAAAGCCTAGGAATTCATATGCTCTTTTCTATAATGGACATATGTAGAATCCATCCTCTTCACAAACTCAAGAGCCTGTTGGAGAAACTAATGCATCTATGGGTGATGGGATGGTGAAGCATGGTGTAGATAGGAAAAATCCAAAGGTTTAAATGTGTTGAAAACAATAAACTAATTAAATCCTATCAAGCACCATGAAGCACAAACTAGAATGAAAATAAAAATAAATAAAAGATATGCAAACCGATTCTCAAACTAGACTTGATTGATCTTCATGGCTCTTCTCCACCTGCATGAGAATGCAAGATTTCAAAGGTTGATTGTTGAAGGAATGTTGGTTGCTCAATTCTACAGCATAACGACCTGATGAAGATGATAGATGATGATGGATAGAAGATAGAAGAATGATTTTGAAAGCATAAGGATGTCTGAAGATTCGATACAAATGGCTTGTGAAGGTTAGATTTATAGATTTTCGATGTGGATAGAGATAAGATTTGATAAGATTGATAAGGATTTGATTTTTGACAAAAGATGAAATACAATGAGATGAGATAAGATTTTAAAAAGATAGAAATATTTTGATTTATTGTTTTAAAGGAATTAAAACAAGATAAGATAAGATGTGAAAAGATAGAAAGATTTTGATTCTCTTTTAAAGGAAATAAATCCTGAAAAAGATGAGAAGGATAATTGATGAATTATCTAATTAAATTAAATTAATTAGATGCACATGAGTTTCAATTTTGGAAAGAAAGTGAGAAGATATTTTAAAGATTTTATTAATTAAATAAATATTTGATTTATTTAATTAATGTTGGATTTATGATTTCATCAATTAAATAATATAAATTATTTAATTAACATTAGAAGAATTGATAGAAATGATTTAATTAATTAAATAATATAAATTATTTAATTAACATTAGAGGAATGGATGAAAATGATTTAATTAATTAAATAATATAAATTATTTAATTAACATTAGAGAAATGGATGAAAATGATTTAATTAATTAAATAATATAAATTATTTAATTAACATTAAAGGAATGGATGGATTATGCATAGGAAGGAAATAAATGAAATTAGTCAAATAAATAAGATTTATTTAACTAATTAGATGATGACATGGGTACCTAGGAAAAAACATGATACAAGGTGTCTAAATGATACAATGTTGTGACAAGGTATCGTAAGAGGACAATTTTTTGATGTCTACATTTTGCCCCTCTTTGAGATGATGTTCGAGATGATGAGATTTGTGTCGAGTAACATCATTTCAAAGAAGTTAAGGTATGGATAGAGGAAAAATGAATAATGATAGAAAGATAGGATGTGGAATGATGATGCCCCCTCGAGAAGATAGGCGGGTTGAACAAACACGGGTAGACTCTTGAAATGAAATGATAAGGATATACAAGATGATGCAATATAGAAAGTGGATGAAGGAGATGAATGATACCTTATGCTGGAATGAAGGTGAGCAACCATGATGTTTGATATAGCACTAGACGTTATGCACCAAGATATAAGGACCAAGGTGATGATGTGTCTCGTGCCCCAGCGTAATACAACCTTGTCTAGACATATGGGGAAGTAGACTTAGAGCATTAAAGTCCTAATGCACAAAAGGTATGATGTGGCCTTAGATGCAAAGGATAGTGCAAAAAGCTACTCCAACATACACAAGATATGAATATTAGCTGCAATGATATGGATTTGATACGAATGCAAGATAAAATGATAACACACACAAGCAAGCAAGCAAGCATGCACAAATGATACAAAAACAAACAAGAAATTGCCCCTGTCAAGATGTAAATCGTTGATTGATTGATGATGATGATAGTGTTGTCATTGTGGGGAGCGACATATCCCTAGAGCAACACAAGGATGAGGATAATTGATTGATTGGTTGGTTGATTTGGTTTACAACAAGATAAGGATCAAGACCAAAGGATGTGATTGGATGATTTGACAAGATTTATTGAATTGATTGTTCTGGATTAATGATTGACTTGCATTTGGATTATTGCTTGAATTGATTTGATTGAGTTGATTGATTTGTAGAAACAGTTTGTAATGATATGATGATTGATTGGATGACAGGATGTGATGAATTGAATAGAAGAATTGATGTGATTGGAATGATTTAGGTTGAAGTGATTTGATTAGATGATTGATTGATTAGGAGAAGTGATGTGGTTTGATTTTATTGCTTGGATTTTTGTTGGCTATTTGATTTTTTTTGTATGTTTGGGGATATTTTGATTTTTTTTGTATGTTTCGGGATATTTTTATTTTTTTTGGATTTTTGAAATGTTTTGAGTTTTTTTGGGATTTTGAAATGTTTTGATTTTGTTTGGATTTTTGAGATGTTTATTTGTTTTTGGATTTTTGAGATGTTTTGATATTTTTGGAATTTTTGAAAAGTTTTTATTTTGTTTGGATTTTTGAAATGTTTTGAGGTGTCAAAGGATGAAAATTTGAGTAGCCTTTGTGCTAGAGACCAATGACAAGGGGAAAACCAAGTCTAGGTGCAAGGAGATAGATGGGATTGATGGATGAAAGGGTGGGTGATGGGATAATGGATAAAAGGCTCATGATATATGGATGGATTGAAAGGATAGGTCATAGTGAATGGAATGGATGTATGCATCATAAGAGAGCAAGGATTGTGATTTTCAAAGACTATGTCGCATAGGAATAACATGCCCCATTATAGGTACAATACTTAGGATTTTTCATGACAAAGCTTATGACAATAGGATAATGATATGATTGGTTTAGAAGGTTGGGGTATGTCAAGAGATACCCAAAACATGTTTCAACATTTTTCCCCTATATCTTCATCAAGATCAAAAGGAGAAGGGTGGATGAATGGACTCAATATGATAGGTATGTATGATGGCTAAAGATGATAGGTAGGATGGAAATGATATGACATGAATGATAGCTTGGATAGATAAGATATTGTGCCCCCAAGTGTAAGTGACATAGAAGATCAACCTACACATGATGCTTGTTTGCCAGGTTTTCATCATGGTACTTATCCAAGGCGCTTGTTTACCATGTTTTCACCATTGGACGAAGGGATTTCTCTTTACTTTTTTTTTCATTTTTTTTTCTCTCTTTTTTTTTTTTTGACTTTTTGACTAGGAGAAGGGGAATATGGATAGGAGGGACTCAAGTGTCTAGTTGCATGAAAGGTAATAGTCCCACTAGATATGGATGTCATTGCATGGACCATGTCAAATGTCATTATGCTCATAGATGTTGGTAAGGGATGACATGAAAGGGATGGATTAGGTATATGGTAGATTATGAAAGGCTTATGCAAGAATGGATGGGGAATAGTGGATGATGATGTGGATTGAATAGGACTTGTACAAAAGCATGGATGAAAGTTTTATGCAAAAGCATGGACCATAGGAAGGTGATTGGGAAGATATGTAGGATAGTAGTTGAAAGATGGGGAGATGTAGGTATGTGGGATTGTTGTGAAATGGAAGGGAACCATGACCAATGGTTGCATACACTGTGATAAACGTTGAAGCTTTTTATGTGGATGAGGTGTAGGAAGCAATGGAGATGTTTTCTTAGGAGGTGGTGGATGTAGTGCTTTTGGTACCCACATAGACTTAGTATTTTTATGATTTTTTTTTGGCTTGTGGGACTTAGGAATTTGAGACTTTTGAATGGAATGAGAATGTGGGGTGGAAGTGGAGGGTTTGGATTTTTGTGATGTAGATGCCTCATTTGACTTGTTTTTATTTTTCTTAGGTACCCAAACCATTTTTCTTTTAGAATTTTCTTTTGGAGGTATGGGCTTATATAGCTTTTTAGATGTATTTTGCTTTGAATTTTTGTATTGATGTCCTAAGAAATGAGAACCCTTAGGATTTTTTACTTTATAGGTAGAGGCATTGAAATTCTTGCTTTGAATCCCATGGGTATGGTGGAATGGGCGGAAGCTTCATGTTTATACAATGTGTGCATTTGTTGGTCATGATTAGGAATGTTAGGGTATTTATGGATAAATGGATAGAAGGATTGGATGGTAGGGATATTAGGTGTTGGAATTAATGGTGGTAAAGTGGATGGAGGGATATTAGGAGTTGGAAGCAATGGTGGAAAAGTTGATGGTGGAAAGTGTATGGTCACATGCTTTTGACATTTGTAGGATGATGGAGGGGAGATGGCAACATATGTTTTAGGGATATGATAGGCTTTATAATGGAAATTGGACTTAGGAGGCATGGAGGAAGTACCAACATCTTTAGGTTGTTGTACTTGGGGTGTATGTCCAAGGCCATAAAAGCGTGGAGGGACTTTGACATGGATGGGATCCAAAATATCTTGTTCATGAAGGTCTAGACCTTTACCTTGGTGGTTCATGTTTTGGAGTGTGCAATGGATAATGGGACTAGGTGTAGGTGGAACACTAGACACGAGTTCCTTATTGGATGGAGAAAATGATGCAAGGGAAGATAATGGATTTTGTTGTTCTAAGGAGGAACATTCATTAATGAGGGTGGAAAGACCAATAGGATATGATGGAGGACTTGCAATGGGGTCGATAGTGGGTGATGGAGGATCATTAGGATCTTGATTAGCATTTGGTTCACTTAGATCCAAAGTATTTGCTTGATCTTCTATGTGTGCTTGGGAGGCATATGTCTCATTAAAGGGAAGTGGATGTTGATAGATAATGGATAGGACTAGGTGGTGGTGAATTTGGAATATCTTTCTCATGGATGGGTACAAGATCAAGTTGCTCATGGATAGGCTCTTCATCATTATGGATATCATCTTGATTATAAAAATGATATAGATTATGGATAGGTTGGATGAAAATGATTTGATCTTGATTAGGACTAGGGCTTGATGTTTCCACATGTTTGGGAGTAGACTCTTGATATAACTCTTGGGTTGCTTGAATGGAAGTGGAAGGGGGTTTCTCATGGAGATACTTGACATGTTATTGATGGTCAACAACATAGGAGCATGAAAGAGGGTGACTTGAACTTATGACGGGAGACTCTTGAATTGGCTCAAGGGGTTTTGGATGACATGGTTGACTTGAAGGACTTGGCATGATGTTTGAGGACTCTTTCGTATGTTCAAGTATATGTGTTGAATGACATGGCGACAATTGATTCCCTGCTTGTAGCCCTTGGGTCACATCCTTTATAGGTGGATGGAAGGATTTAGGTAATCCCATCAATTTATTTTTTATATATCTATATTTAGGGGTTTGGCTTGATTTAGAAAGTAAAGAGGCCAATGAATCAGGACTCGGATGTGGTGGCTTATGGATAGGCTTTTGATTGGATAGTGGTATGATATACTTAGAGGGTGAATGACCTAGATTAGTGTTCCCCTTGTCAATGGTTGCATTAGAACATGAATAATTTTGACCTTGTTGCAATGTAGAACTTAAATTCACACGTGTGTAACGCCCACCGTGCAAACCCCAAAGAACAACCACATAAAAAGCACACAATTTTTTTTTTTAAATAATCAATATACAAATATTAAATAATCATATACATAATCATATACTTCATTTCATTACAATACAAATAACATAACCAACTATGTTCTTTGGGGCACACGAGGTCACATCGAATTAAACATTACAAAGCATCAATACATAAGATACCATTCTAACAATGAAGGAACTATTAAAGACAACATTAGATATATACATAGATTCCATCATCAGGTGAAACCATGAGGAATCACATAGCCAAATAAGGATACAAGGTTGAAATTACATCACAACATCTTTTAAATATACAACATATCCATAAACATAATTTACATCATGATTCCCAATCATGTGGGATGAATACAATATACAAGATTATCAAAATGCATAGAGTTCAACTGGTAGAAATCTTCAATAGGATGAGAATGGCCAATGAACGCTGATGGGGAACCCAATGGTGTGCGGAGCACGTTCCACCCGACCACCCCCGTGCTAAGAGGTGACAGAGAAGTAACTCCGACCAAGATTGCCAACTGACAAGAACTGATGTACAAACATACAAGAAGTACCAAACAAATATCCATAACACAATACTCCAAATTGCAATAAAGACAATACAATAACATCATATCACAGTATCATAAGAGTACAAGATCATAAGTCAAATATCAATGAGATCACACAAGACCACAAAGCACACCAAAGATGTATCAAGGCAATATTCCTTAAATCAATATAAATCCATTCAACAACATTCTAAACCAACTCCCATAACATATTTCCAGAGGAACACAAACAAGAAAAACACATGGGCAACTAGGGGAGAGTGTCATCGCATAGTCCTACATGGGCTATCATGTGCTCTTCCTCCCAACTGGAGGCGCTGGTCCCATCTATAGCTATCATGTGCCCTTCCTCCCAACTGGAGGCGTCGGTCCATAGGGTCACTAATGCGGAGCCGTAAACGTCTCGTGAAGACGAGGTTACAACCTTGCCGACCATGGCCTTCTCAGTCTTCCATTAGTCTGCAGAAGCACTAATGAAGACGAGGCATCCACATTTTAAATCTTATAATGATATTACTACCCAAACCTCCTAAGTTAATTATTAGATTTTCACTTGATTACTAACTCACTCGTGGGTTATCCTGTGCCCTTCCCCTTAAACGGGGCGTCGGCCCCCACAAGGAGCCACTCTCCCTAGAGACCCAACCAAAACCAAAAAGAAACAGGGGTGTACCATCACAATCATGCATATTGAAATACAACAACAATAACACGCGAAGCATAGCCCATCTCACTAAATGAGTACATTATCAAAATCTCACAAGTCTATACACCCCATTCTCAAATCATGACATATCAAATACTCATAAAGAAAAGGCATAAATCCAACAAAAATCACAATCCTCTGGAAGACTATAGTTTCAGAATACTTTCATAACATTAACAGAGTTCCCTCACCAATGAACTAATAATGTCCCGAACCCAACAAGTCTACAAGACTCAACTTCATAAAAAGATAACTTATTTAATTCCATAGTAAATTCCATTTCCACAATATACACATTAAAAACAAGAATTAAATAATCAATGCTAACATATATTCATAAATTGCCTTTTTACTATATTATCCTATCAAAGTTCATAATTTAACAAATTAATAAAAATTCCTTTCTATTTTCATATTTTTGCTACAATAAAATTTTGTTTTATTCAGACCAGAAAAAGAAACAATCTGGTTACAGATAGAATTAATTGATTAATTTAACAGTTAAATCAGTGAAATATAATTAAATGAATTAATAAATATATATATAAATATAAATATATATATACATATATATATTTATAAAAGCATATATGCACATTAAAATTTAAAAAGAATTTTCGTTTTAAAACAAAAATAAAGCACATACCATTTTGAATGGAAAACGGGCCACCAAAAGCACAGGGTTATACCCGGCCGCGGACAGTCTACGGACTATCACAGCAGCTCGAAGGACTGCCGTGGGTAGTCCGCAGACTATCGCACTAGTACAACGGCCGGCTGGGTGGTGGGTACGGCCGAGGCCGAACCACCACTTAGTCGGGATTTTATAATACCAAAAATAATATCAATAAAGCTGACGGAAGTACGGTGAAATTCGAAACTTAGAATGAAATTTACATTCAATATTTATATATATATGTGTATATATATATATATCTAATATATATATATACATATATATATTGTATTTTAAATATTTCGAAAACAGGGAATGACAATCAACTGTACAAGTTAATGTATATATTTATATATAAAATGTATTTGTAAAATATATATATTAACAAGAATATACACAACCCAGAATTCACAGTAAGGGAATTATTCTTTAATTTTTTTATTTTTTTTAATTTTTAGAACAAAACTACAGTAATACTGTTTAATTCCAGAACCCAACCAAAATTCCATTTTAAATAACAACAATCCAAAACCCAACAAAAATTTCATTTTAATTGAATAACAGACCAGAAAACATTTCTACAGACCCGAAGATTTTCTTCACACACATTTAATTTCAAACCCAAGAAGAAATTTCATTCACAAAAACCAATTTTTATTTCATTTGTTGCTACAGGAAAAAGATAATTAAAAAGGAGAAAAAGAACCTAGTGTCCTGTACCTGTAGAAAATCTGTAGAAGCTTTCTCCTAAGCTCGATCAAATTCTTTTTACAAAGCTACTCCTTTGCTGCCGAATGTTTCCAGCAACATATCCAAAACCTCCCTCAAACTGAACCTTATTCTTCAATAAATTCTCCAAAATAATAGAAAGAGAATGCTATACTCCTCCAGAATGACAGAAAAGATGTATGCAAAATTTCTCCAGAATCCAAAAAGAGAATGCAACCCCATACAAAGAAAAACCCCTAAATAAAATCAACACTCAGAAAGTCTCTTCCGTTTCCTCTTCCCGTGAATACCAGAAGTCACTTCTCCAGAAATAAATAAAATTTAAATATATTCAAATCCACAAAATTTAACTTTATTTATTTATTTATTTATCATCTCCACAAACACTTAATTAAATAATCACATGCCCATTAAAATAATTGAAATCAACCATTTGCAAGATTCTCTCAAAATAAATTTAATATTTTCACAAACTACTACTAACATTTATTTATTTAATTATTTATTTATTATTATATGCTTTATTTTATTAATTGTTTAGTTATTTAAATTACAATATAAAACCATACACCACATTAGATAAGTCATAAAATCACAATAACATACAAAGACCAACGTAACAACAAAATGGCTATGACTAAGACGCACAAAACCAAGAAGGTACAAGACAGTTGACATCTTGGAACGGAGTTACTTCCATGTCACCTTTGTTCAACTTCCTGTCGTTGGGTTGGTACAATGCTCGCCCAGACCTATCGAAATAGGTGGAATCAAGTCTTATTCCTACAAAGCCTACATCCAAGAAGGTGATACACAACATACATACATATAATCAATTACAAAGCATCGTGAGAAGGATTTGCAGTGTAGCAGGGTGCTCGTGAACGAGTGATGCTACCTGTCCCCTCACCAAATCATATCATCATCTATTTCATTATAGAATTACATTAATTCACATCAACATCATCAATTACTATTCTCTAGCCTACTGCATTCCAATTAACTCCATCAAAATAATCGTAATAAAAATGTCATTATAATATCCATGGCATCATAAGAGTAATATAATCAGTAACAATCTAAGCTACCACAACATAATATCAACAGTATCATCAAAACCACAATGTGCCAAAAAAAACCACAGAGAATGTCAAGAACAAGCAGTAACATGAGGGGTATTACATCCTCCCCCCCAAGAATTCGGCTTACTCCTGGAAGCCAGTAAAAAGATAAGGATAAGAATCTCTGATACGAGAGGCATCCTCCCATGTAGCTGAAGCCTCATCATTCGGGTCCCACTGAACCCGTACCTGATCAATTTCTCTGCCTCTGAGGGTAAGTCGTTGACACTGAAGCATGGCCATGGGCTCGAGAGCCACCTACCCGTCCTCAACCTGAAGAGCATTCCAATCAAGAACATGAGTGACATCAGGAAAATATGGTCTAAGAATAGAAACATGAAATACATCGTGGATCCGCGACAAACTGGGTGGCAAAGCTAAGTGGTAAGCAATAGGTCCAATCCACTCTAACACCTCAAAGGGTCCAACGAAGAAAGGTGCAAGCTTCAAACCCTTTCCATAACGAATAGGGCTCTTCCGCGGGTGCACTAGGAACACCCGATCACCCACTATAAAATGTCAATCAATTCTATGAGTGTCAGCATACTTCTTCTGTCTATCCTGAGCAGTGACAAGATGCTCCCGAATGTGAGCCACCTGCTGCTCCATATCTCTAAGCATTTCGGGTCAAGAAGCACCCTGTCCTCCAACCGATCCCAACTCAAAGGAATACGACAAGGACGACCGTACAAAGCCTGGAAAGGAGCCATACCAATGGAACTATGGTACCCATTGTTATATGCAAATTTGACCAAGTACAGATAGTCCTCCCAATGTGATTGTTGGTCCATGACATACATACGAAGCATATCCTCTAGCACCTGGTTAACTCTCTTAGTTTGACCATCAGTCTCAGGATGGTAGGCAAAACTGAAATTCAACTTAGTCCCCAAACACTGCTGCAAAGAGGTCCACAACGTAGACGTGAATATCGGATCTCTGTCAGAAATGATCCTCTGTGGTATCCCATGCAATCTAACTATATCATTCATGAACACCTTAGCAACATAAGATGTCGTATACAAAGATTGAACAGGGGAAAAATGAGCTACCTTAGTCAATCTGTCGACAGTGACCATAATAGCGTCATGTCGTCTAGATGACATAGGCAACCCAACAATGAAATCCATGGAAATAACATCCCATTTCCATTCCGGAACAAGGTGAGGCTGTAGCAACCTTGCTGGATGATGATGTTGAGCCTTTACTCTCTGACATTCAAGACATCGAGCCACAAAATCGGCGATATCCTGCTTCATTCCTGACCAAAAATAAAGCGAACGCATTTCCACATACATTTTCTTAACTCCAGGATGTGCTGCGTAAGGTGCCCGATGGCCTTCTTTCAAAATCAGGGTACGAAGACCCTCTGAAGGAGGTACATACAACCATCCAGAGAAATGCAAAGCACCATCTGAATCCAATGAATAACCAGCAAATTTCCCCTCCAAAGCTTTGCCTGATTCCACCTCAGCTTTCACCTCTGAATACCAACTATCTAAAGGAAGGGCTGCGAGAATCTGACTCTTCAAATCCACCTCAAGAGTCATTGCAGAAACCTCATTCCTACGTTGACTTAGAGCGTCAGCCACCACATTTTCCTTACCCTGAATGTACTTCACCTCAAAATCATATTCACACAAAAATTACATCCACCTCCTCTGTCTTGCATTCAAATTCGGCTCCGTGAAAATGTATTGTAAACTCCGATGATCTGTATGCAACTCGAACCAGTGCCCTAACAAGAAGTGTCTCCATCTCACAAGAGCATGAATGATTGCGGCCAACTCAAGGTCATGGGTGGGATAATTGAGTGCATGATCCTTTAGTTTCCGAGATTCATAGGCAATCACTCTCCCATCCTACATCAACATGGCTCCAAGACCTTCCAAAGAGGCATCTGTTCAAACCACGAAATCACCTGTAGGATCCGGTACTGCAAAATTTGGAGCACTAGTCAGTTTTTCCTTAAGAGTTTGGAAAGCTAACTGACACTACTCTATCCAAAGAAATTTCTTTCCTTTCCTCTGAAGTGATGTGATAGGATGCACTATCCTCGAAAAGCCCTGCACGAACCACCGATAATACCCAGCTAGTCCCATGAAACTGCGAATTTCTAAGACATTAGTGGGCACGGGCCAATCCATGATAGCCTAGATCTTTGCAGGATCCACAAAAATTCCCTCACCAGAAATCACATGCCCCAAATACTGAACTTTAGTCTTATAAAAGTCACACTTTTCCAGATTGGCATATAACTGGTTGTCCCTTAAGCACTGCAAAACCTGCTTTAGGTGCACCTCATGTTCCTCCATAGACTTAGAATAAATAAAAATATCATCAAGAAACATGAGGACGAACCTATCCAAGTAAGTTCGAAACACCCCATTCATTAGACTCATAAAGACTGAAGGTGCATTTGTTAACCTGAACGACATCACTGTGAACTCGTAATGTCTATACCGAGTGTGAAATGCAGTTTTATGAATGTCGGCCTCTACTATCCGCAACTGATGATACCCTGATTTGAGGTCGATCTTGGAAAATACCTTTGCCCCTTTTATCTGATCAAAGAGATCATCAATCCTAGGAAGGGGATATCGATTCTTTACTGTTACCTTGTTCAATTGTCTGTAATCGATACAAAGACGGAGAGAACCATCCTTCTTTTTGACAAAGATCACTAGTGCTCCCCAAGGAGAAACACTAGGGCGGATAAACCCCTTAGCCAACAATTCCTCCAATTGCAGAAGAAGTTCTTGGAGTTCCTACATGGTCATCCTGTATGGAGCCCGAGAGATAGGCTCAGCTCCAGGCACCAGATCGATCCTGAAATCCACCTCTTGCTTAGGAGGCATACTTGGTATCTCACTAGGAAAAACATCAGAAAACTCTGCAAGGAGAGGGTAATCCTTCAATGACACCTCATGGCTAACCTCAGACTCAAGGTCACAAACCGACACTACAAAGAGCTGACAACCCTGACGAAAACACCTTTTTAACTGCATAGCTGAGATCATTCTCAAAGAAACAGGCCTCTGAACACCCACAATTTCCACCTCTTTTCCAAAATCATCCACACACCGCACTGCTTTATGGCGACAATCTATCAAAGCACGATGTGAGCTTAACCAATCCATGCCCAATACTACATCATATGAACCAAGTGGAAGAATTCTGAGGTCCACCTTAGTCGACATTTCCCCTAACTCTAACCTACAACCCTGCACAAGTTTCTTGACCATAACCTTAGATCCTGAAGCTAATTCAACTTGCCACTTTTCACTTTGCTTTATTGCCCCTAGTTTAAATCGCTCAACAACTAAAGGAGATATAAAAGAATCAGATGCACCAGAATCAAAGAGTACTGAAATGCTAGACTTAAGCAATAAACATGTAGTCTCAACGATGGTGCTCTGATGATCCGCCTGATGATTATCCATTGTTGCGAAGACTCAGTGAGATCTCCCTACGTCTCCCACTATCGGCTCGGACATAGCTGGTTTCTGACTAAACTCTGAAGCGCTCTTCTGAGGACACATCCTAGTAATATGCCCCTGCTGCCCACACGAGAAACATCCAGAACCTCGACCAAAACCTCTTCCCCTGGATGGAGCATTCAATTGCTGGAAGCTCCCACGACTAGGTGGAGACTGAAAACTCAATGCAGGCTGCTCCTGACATGCACGGTTTCAGTTCCAATCCCTGCGAAACTGAAAGTGGCCACCATGCTAAGAAGTAGTATTATTGTGCTTCGGTTGAGATTGCTGCTACTAACCCCCTTTTGAAGGCACAAAATGGCTCTTAGAAGGTCCTGCTGCCTGTGTCTGACCCCCTTGAGAACTAGCTCTAGGAGTGGGCATGCTACCAATCTGCACTCCTACATGACCACCCAATGCCATAGCCAAGTTTTCTTCCACCAAGCGAGCCTTTTTGACAGCAACTTCCATTGTCTTCGGTTCGAAGACTCGTACGCCACCACTGATGCGAGCATTCAAACCTCGAACAAAATTTTGTACCAACATCCCTTCATCATGAATAATCCCTGCATACTTTTTTAGTTCATAGAAGCGTCATTCATACTATTCTACTGACATTGCCATTTGCTTAAGATCATGGAAATCATCTGCCCTGCGCTGCCTCCAATGATCTGAGAGGAAGCGAGCCCTGAACCTTTCCAAGAAAAACTCCCAAGTGACCATACTGATATCCATATGCAACTTTTGTTCCTCAAGCTACCACCAAGTGGACGCGAAACCCCGCAAGTGCATAACAGCACATCGAGCCTTGGTATTACTACGATAGGGGTGCATTGCGAAGCATCAGCCCAAATCAATTAACCATGTCTCGGCTTCCAACCCTCCTCCAGAGCCATCAAAGGTAGGTGGATGAGCTCTCATCAAATCCCTCATATGGCCTGCTAATAAAGCATCCTAATCAATTGAAGCTCCCCTATGCCTTGGAGACCTTTCTCTTTCTCTCTCAACCTGCTGATCCCCATCAGGTCTAGGGCCCAATCTATTAAGAAGCTCACACAGAAAATGTTGCAACTGACCATCCAACCCTGGCTATTCTAGGTTTTGTCCACCAATAGATGGATTGTTCTAAGAATTTTGTTGCTCGTCAGACTCAGGACCGTGAGAACTTGGCGGTGAAGGACTCGGTTGGTTGGCTCCACGACCACCACCTCGGCCTCTTCCTCAGGCTCTACCTCTACCTCTACCTCTGCCTCTAGGCATGCTTCTGCATAACAAGACAAAGGTACATATGAGCTCAAGAGCCAAAACACAAAGGTTTCCTAAAGGACATAACTACCCATAGACCCCAGCATTGCAACCTTGGCTCTGATACCAAGTTGTAACGCCCGCCATGTAAACCCCAAAGAACAACCACATAAAAAGCACACAATTTTTTTTTTTAAATAATCAATATAAAAATATTAAATAATCATATACATAATCATATACTTCATTTCATTACAATAAAAATAACATAACCAACTATGTTCTTTGGGGCATGCGAGGTCACATCGAATTAAACATTACAAAGCATCAATACATAAGATACCATTCTAACAACGAAGGAACTATTAAAGAAAACATTAGATATATACATAGATTCCATCATCAGGTGAAACCATGAGGAATCACATAGCCAAATAAGGATACAAGGTTGAAATTACATTACAACATCTTTTAAATATACAACATATCCATAAACATAATTTACATCATGATTCCCAATCATGTGGGATGAATACAATATACAAGATTATCAAAATGCATAGAGTTCAACTGGTAGAAATCTTCAATAGGATGAGACTGGCCAACGAACACTGATGGGGAACCCAACGGTGTGTGGAGCATGTTCCACCCGACCACCCCCGTGCTAAGAGGTGACAGAGAAGTAACTCTTACCAAGATTGCTAACTGACAAGAACCGATGTACAAACATACAAGAAGTACCAAACAAAGATCCATAACACAATACTCCAAATTGCAATAAAGACAATACAATAACATCATATCAGAGTATCATAAGAGTACAAGATCAGAATTCAAATATCAATGAGATCACACAAGGCCACAAAGCACACCAAAGATGTATCAAGGCAATATTCCATAAATCAATATAAATCCATTCAACAACATTCTAAACCAACTCCCATAACATACTTCCAGAGGAACACAAACAAGTAAAACACATGGGCAACTAGGGGAGAGTGTCATCGCATAGTCCTACATGGGCTATCCTATGCTCTTCCTCCCAACTGGAGGCGCCGGTCCCATTTATGGCTATCCTGTACCCTTCCTCCCAACTAGAGGCACCGGTCCATAGGGTGACTAATGCGGAGCCGTAAACCTCTCGTGAAGACGAGGTTACAACCTTGCCGACCACGACCTTCTCAGTCTTCCATTAGTCTGTGGAAGCACTAATGAAGACGAGGCATCCATATTTTAAATCTTATAATGATATTACTACCCAAACCTCCTAAGTTAATTATTATATTTTCACTTGATTACTAACTCACTTGTGGGTTATCCTATTCCCTTCCCCTTAAATGGGGCGCCGGCCCCCACGAGGAGCCACTCTCCCTAGAGACCCAACCAAAACAAAAAAGAAACAGGGGTGTACCATCACAATCATGCATATTGAAATACAACAACAACAACAACACGCGAAGCATAGCCCATCTCGCTAAATGAGTACATTATCAAAATCTCACAAGTCTATACACCCCATTCTCAAATCATGACATATCAAATACTCATAAAGAAAAGGCATAAATCCAACAAAAATCAGAAATCCTCTAGAAGACTACAGTTTCAGAATACTTTCATAACATTAACAGGGTTCCCTCACTAATGAACTAACAATGTCCCGAACCCAACAAGTCTACAAGACTCAACTTCATAAAAAGATAACTTATTTAATTCCATAGTAAATTCCATTTCCACAATATACACATTAAAAACAAGAATTAAATAATCAATGCTAACATATATTCATAAATTGCCATTTTACTATATTATCCTATCAAAGTTCATAATTTAACAAATTAATAAAAATTCCTTTCTATTTTCATATTTTCGCTATAATAAAATTTTGTTTTATTTAGACTAGAAAAAGAAACAATCTGGTTATAGACATAATTAATTGATTAATTTAACAGTTAAATCAGTGAAATATAATTAAATGAATTAATAAATATATATATATATATAAATATAAATATAAATATATATATACATATATATATTTATAAAAGCATATACGCACATTAAAATTTAAAAAGAATTTTCATTTTAAAACAAAAATAAAGCACATACCATTTCGAATGGAAAACGGGCCACCAAAAGCATGAGGTTATACCCGGCCGTGGACAGTCTATGGACTGTCACAGCAGTCCGAAGGACTGCTGTGGGTAGTTCGCAGACTACCGCACCAGTACAAGGGTCGGCTAGGTGGTGGGTACGGCCGAGGCCGAACCACCACTTAGTCAGGATTTTATAATACCAAAAATAATATCAATAAAGCTAACGGAAGTACGGAAAAATTTGAAACTTAGAATGAAATTTACATTCAATATTTATATATATATATGTGTATATATATATATCTAATATATATCTATATATACATATATATATATACTGTATTTTAAATATTTCGAAAACAGGGAATGATAATCAACTGTACAAGTTAATGTATATATTTATATATAAAATGTATTCGTAAAATATATATATTAACAAGAATATAGACAGCCCAAAATTCACAGTAAGGGAATTATTCTTTAATTTTTTTTTTTAATTTTTTTTTTAGAACAAAAATACAGTAATACTGTTTAATTCCAGAACCCAACCAACATTCCATTTTAAATAACAACAATCCAGAACCCAACAAAAATTTCATTTTAATTGAATAATAGACCAGAAAACATTTCTACAGACCCGAAGATTTTCTTCACACACATTTAATTTCAAACCCAAGAAGAAATTTCATTCACAAAAAACAATTTTTATTTCATTTGTTGCTATAGGAAAAAGATAATTAAAAAGAGAAAAAGAACCTGTTGTCTTGTGTCTGTAGAAAATCTGTGGAAGCTTTCTCCTGAGCTTGATCAAATTATTTTTGCAAACCTACTCCTTCGCTGCCGAATGTTTCCAGCAACAGATCCAAAACCTCCCTCAAACTGAACCTTATTCTTCAATAAATTCGCCAGAGTAATAGAAAGAGAATGCTATACTCCTCTAGAATGACAAAAAAGATGTATGCAAAATTTCTCCGAAATCCGAAAAGAGAATGCAACCCCATACAAAGAAAAACCCCTAAATAAAATCAACACTCAGAAAGTCTCTTCCGTTTCCTCTTCCCGTGAATACCAGAAGTCACTTCTCCAGAAATAAATAAAATTTAAATATATTCAAATCCACAAAATTTAACTTTATTTATTTATTTATTTATCATCTCTACAAACACTTAATTAAATAATCACATACCCATTAAAATAATTGAAATCAACCATTTTCAAGATTTTCTCAAAATAAATTTAATATTTTCACAAACTACTACTAACATTTATTTATTTAATTATTTATTTATTATTATATGCTTTATTTTATTAATTATTTAATTATTTAAATCACAATATAAAACCATACACCACATTAGATAAGTCATAATATCACAATAACATACAAAGACCAATGTAACAACAAAATGGCTATGACCAAGATGCACAAAACCAAGAAGGTACAAGACAGTTGACATCTTGGAACGGAGTTACTTAAATGTCACCTTTGTTCAACTTCTTGTCGTTGGGTTGGTACAATGCTCGCCCAGACCTATCGAAATAGGTGGAATTGAGTCTTATTCTTGCAAAGCTTGCATCCAAGAAGGTGATACACAACATACATACATATAATCAATTACAAAGCATCATGAGAAGGATTTGCAGTGTAGCAGGGCGCTCGCGAACGAGTGATGCTACCTGTCCCCTCACCAAATCATATCATCATCTATTTCATTATAGAATTACATTAATTAGCATCAACATCATCAATTACTATTCTCTATCCTACTGCATTCCAATTAACTCCATCAAAATAATCGTAATAAAAATGTCATTATAATATCCATGGCATCATAAGAGTAATATAATCAGTAACAATCTAAGCTACCACAACATAATATCAACAGTATCATCAAAACCACAATGTGCCAAACAAAACCATAGAGAATGTCAAGAACAAGCAGTAACATGAGGGGTATTATAATGTGTTTGTCATGATGTGGCCTAATAGGTTGATGTGGCATTGATGTGCGAAGAAGTGGTTGGATTAGATTGGTATGAGGTGGAAGGGTGATAATGAATGGATAGGGGATGATGTGGTGGTTGTTGGATTTGACAAGTGGCCATGAGGTATTGGGCTTGAGCTAGGAGGTGTTGGATTTGAGGTGACTTGTGTGCTTGAAGTTTTTGTATTACGTCATGGAATTGATGAATGATTTGTTGGGGAAAAGGTGTTTGAATTGTTTTAGCTATGTGAAGCATGTCAACAACCTTTTCTGCTATGTCTTCCAATGTTTCCATGGTGTAAAATGTTGTTGATGGGATTAAAGAGATGATGATGATTAGGATATGATATGGAATGACAAGATTGTATGATTTGGATGATGTGGAAAGTGTTTATTGGAAGTTTGACTTGGGAACTATCAAACACAATATTTCACTTGTAAATGCATGAACACACACACCAAACACAATGATAAATTTATCTTTGAAGATTAGATGTTATGATTAAGCAAACACTTGAATACTCAACAACAAGTCCTATGACTAGTCAAGTGGGGTATGGCCAATTAGGTCTCGAGCTAGTTTGCACAAGGTTGACTAAGGAATGATTTGAAAGAAAAATCTTGCCACACAATCGGGAGAAAGGGGTAACCCACCCTTCATCTTCACTTCCCAAAGGTATAAAGTTTTTGGGGGCTTAGCCAAGAGTGACAAGATTTTAACTTCCAAACAAGCATGTCTTTTGATTCACAATTCGATTGAGGTCGTCCCCAGGGGTGATGAAATCCCCTAGCAGGCCTCCTATGAAGGGTTTGACAAAAGCAAACCAAGTGAGGTGTTTGTGATCACACACGCACTTGATTCACACTTACAATGATTAATTTCCCTTAGATTATAAATGAAATGTGTGTAAAATAGTTCAAACACTTGTTCTTTTTTTTAGATCCCAAATCAAGATGTGATGGAAGACAATGGTTAATTTTAGCCTCGAATTTTTGAAATGTGATTGAAAACAAGATCCATTTTAAGAGCCCAAATCCGAATGTGTGACAAACATTGATTAAGAGGTGAAAGATTAAACGAGTGCACCTGGTTATTTTCGCTTTCAAAATTGTTGTTGTGAGTGATATTGCTGCTACTATAGCTCCTTATGATCACCTACAAGATCAGAAAATAATATTATAATGCAGCCAAAGAAAAAAAAAACAAGCTCATCAGAAAATTGCAATTTCAGATACATGTTTTTGACATAGCCGAATTAGATTTCATTATTTGACAATTTTATTGATCTGAAAACTAAAAGATCAAAGAAGAGATCCTAGCTAATTTTTTGAAAGCTTTCCAAAAATGTAAAGAAGTCAGAAAAATTCCCTGTTTTGCTCTCAGAAACGCAGATTTGTGAAAACCATATAGAAAATTAAGATCGTATTTTTTCGCATTGTATTTGACTTCTAAATTAAATCTATAAAACATAGATCCCCATTAGAATTTAAAGATCTTTCCAAAAATTTAAAATTTTTTGAAAAAATTGTTGATTTGCGTCCAAAAGACCAATTTTATGAAAAAACATAAAATTATGATAACTCCTAAAAAAATGATGATAACCCTCGATTTTTTTATTGTAGCCTCTTGAGATGATGAATAAGACTCTGTAAAAATATTGTAGAAAAATTTGCAGTTGTGTAGAAGATATGAAGAAATTGGTAAAACCTGGGGTTTTTGTCCAAAAAAACTGACAGATCTACAAAACAAAGTCAATAAAACATGTAAAAGCACCATTAAAAGCCTTGTATGCACTACGAAAACCCTCGTATGCACTAAAACAAATTTTTTTTCCAAAAATACGAATTCCAGAATGCGAGATCCTTTCAAAAAACTTGCAGAGAAATATTAAAAACGGGGCAAGGCCCCACGGTGGGCGCCAATAATGTGTGGTCAATTTTGTGTGCGTTAAATATGTAAAACCAAATAAATCAATCACACCAATAAGAAATTATATCAAAGACAAAATATTTAAAACAATAGAGATTTGCAAACTCAATATCCTGTCGTTGATGTCATCCTATCGTCCTCTATCTTCAGTATTTTCATTAATTCCAGCTGGCTCTCAGATTGTGTGCTAGGCTCAATGAACAATCCTCCTAAAGAACAAGATTGGATATGAAATGCATGCAATTCTTAAGCTAAGACATGATTGCTGAAAAGTAAAAGACTATTAATGATGCTATGAATAATAAAACTAGAATGCTATAATACTATAATGCAATTAATCTCTAATTTCTCTTATATGTGTTGTGTAACCCTTGCTTGGATTGGCTGTGCTATTTATAGAGTTTTTCAAAAGCTTTTGATTGGTTGATATGATCAACGATTGTGAAAATTCTTGGCAGATCGAACGGTTGAGAATGGATAAGACTAAAGAAAAATAGAAGAAAGCAGAAAGCAAGATTTGTTTTCTTTTTCTGTAAAAGAGGTAAGATAAGATGATGAAGATGATTTGTTAAAAATCATCTTTTTGTGAGATTATGGGAAGATTTTGAAGATAAATACTGAATTATTGAATTCAATTATTTATTTATGGGTGACGCAGAGGTTTCTCTTAAAATAGAATTTTTACCCTGGATATGAAGAATAATGGAAGATTTCATAATTAAATAGAATATTTAATCATGATTCTAAGGAGATATGGAAGATATTCAATTAAACAAAGATATTTAATTAAACCTTTGAGAAATGGTATGTAGATGAAATCAATTAAATAATATATTTAATTAACTGGAAGGAAGATTTGAAAAGAAATAATTAAATTTAATTAAATAAAAAAGACTTAATTAAATTCAAAGTGATAACTAATTAAAAAAAATAAAGTGAATTTATTTAATTAATCAAGTGGACATATGAATATGAAATAATTAAATAAAAATTGTTTTACTTAATCATTATAGAAGAATAAATTGAATGAACAATATAATTAAATTAATTAAATTTAATTATATGTAGAAGACTTTAGAGAAATTAATTAAATAATAAATATTTAATTAAATGCCAGGATTAATCAGATATGACCAATTTTATGCATCTACATTTTTCCCCTCTTTGAAGTAATGTGTGAAACGTATTGCTTCAAAGAAAATATTCCTGCTTTCAGAATTTGCTGTGTTTGACTATGCCCCTTTTCCAAAAAATATGCCCTTGTGTATTGTCATTTTCATGAACCTGTGATAGCCACACTTGACCATCCCGTCACCCATAGATGCAAAGGGCCCAAAAAATGATTAGCAATGCTTCCTTTTGAAAGTTGGATGTATGTATAAAACCGACCTCTTCATAGTTGATTGGTTGAAAGGAAGGATGTGAATCTGGCTCCTGTCATGAGTAGCCATCAAATCTAGAAAGGAAAGAAGTATTCACTATTGCAACAAAATTATGAGTTTGCAGGAGGCTCGTTGCGACGGTCAGGGTCACCTTCACTATGGCTAAACGACTTTACCTCCACGAAAGCCCGAAGTATGGGGTCCGCTACCCCCATCACTCTGGCAATTGTCACCACTGAGGCCATTTCCTAATGGAAACTTCATGGCAATCGTTTGCATTATTCCTCTCAGGTCATTGTCACTTTCGGGTTCTGACTATAGGTTCTCTATGGTTGAGGGTCATTTCTAAATGGCATCCTTGTGCCGCCACCCACACTCACCCATCCACTGGCTTCTTCCCTGGTGAAACCTGCAATCTTTGTGGATGCTTCTTTCAAAGGCGCTTCCCCCATCGGTTTCCACATGTGACCATTATCGACGGCGTCACCTCAGCATCTTCTTGTATATTATATTTTGCATCATTGGAGCAACATTTGAAGGAGGCATCCCATGATCACTTCCGTATAGTAGCATTTCATGTGTCCTTTTTGGCCTCTTATTCTATGTAAACATCCTCCAATGGCGTTACTTAGCGATGTCCATGCACAGGCTGGGATTATCATAAAAGGAGCAAGGACTAGGATTGAAGGTTGCAAGCCAATAAGTGCAGTGGCTTGAGATCCCTATAGAATACCTGAAAACACTAATGTTATGGCAGATGCAAATGGGTTTCATGTTGTTTCCATCACCGGCAATCTACCTCTCACCATTCATTTGTAATTGAAATGGGTATTTAAGCTTAAAGCTTCGCATGATGATTTAAGGTGGCACCAATTGAACAGTACATTGTGACAGCCATAATTAACTAATTCCAAAATTACCATGTTGATGGAGTAAAGTTAATGCTTTTATGCGGGCCCTTGTTTCAATGGTTATCAAACCAATAAAAGTTGTCCCTTGTTTGGGACCAACTGCTCATTGCATGAGCTTTCATGGTAGTTCATCGTATCTTCAAAGTAGTGTAGTGTCTAGTAGGTTGTTTATATACGGCTATTATTTTGCATAATGAATGTGACATAATGGAGATTGTGGGTTGGTGCTGAGACTATGAGAATCAAATGAAGGAGCTATGTTTTAGTGCGCTAAAACGTTCGCCTCTTTTTCTCCCTTTGCATGTCACAGAGACTCCCTTGTGGTCCTCCACTATACGGGTGACACTCTTTCATGACGCATTCAAATGGTACCCCTACCTGAGCCATCCACACTCCACTATAACGAAGCTTGTGTTTGTGGACTCTGACTATAGATATTCCATGGGTGAAGGTTGTGATTTCATTTCCTTTTAGACAACATCTAAATGATAGCCCCCTGCAACATTGTTCTTGCATTGGCCTTATTTATCAACTTAGCATCGAAGTAATGACAGAGCACCTTATACATTCAATAGTGATTGCTAGATTGATCCATTGTCGTGAAACCCACAAATTTCTCAAGCCCTCAACTTCATGAAGAATGTTAATATTCAGGAGGCCTATGTTGTTATATGATGTTGCTTGAGCTTACTTGTAAAAGTTATTTAAAGCATGTTATCTCATTTTTGAAGTGGAGGGCAAGCTTTACTAAAGGCTCAACTCGAGGATTTTACTTCATTTCATATGGAAGGGGATGTGTAGTAACCTAATCCATATACATGCTCACTTTGTATGTAACGATGAGGGAAATTCAAAGTTTAGAAATGATTGAATGGTCACAGGGAAACAAATATTATATGATTTTACAGATATTATTTTCCCTTGCAACCTTTAAAAATTTGATGAAGTAAATAATTAAAGTGAATTAAATGACTGTTGCAAGGAATTTAAAGAATTCCATTATGGATATTGGATTATCTGCATGGGCCTGATCTGATTTATTGTTTCATGTAGGATTACGATATAAGATGGATCGTGTTGTGGAGGGAGAATTACTCATGGATGTTCGCTTGTGATATCCTACCATCAGGAGATTTGTCTATAAGAGTTTCAACTTAAGGAGGGAAGGGATATGAGATCCCAAAGGTTACTATCCAAATAGGAAATCTACATGTTTCCAACTGAGTCTACAAAGGAAATGATAATCAAAGATCGAGAAGAAGGTTTTAATTTGCAGATGTTCAATGCTAAGGGTTGCCAAAGCAACATTGCATAAATAGGTGATGGTTCATCAAAAAGAATACCAATGAACCAATGACTACATGTCAAAAAGGTCAGTTCCAATGAAAATCAGATGGTTGTTTACCAAAATCAGGGATGATAAAAGGTTGTCTTATCTTTTTCCAAACAATTAGGATCCATTAAGGGTTGTCCCGTCAAATTGGGGGATAGCCAATCTATTTCACAAGGCTGCAAATCTGCAAGCAAGATGCACTTGATCAGTTGGAGAAATGTTGTGAACACATCAACAGGAAGGCAACCTATGCAGCTTTCAGCCACATCCTAGAAATCAACTAGAGGACAAAAGTGCTATAGTACCTGGGCCACTACAAGACAAAATAGGGAAAATGACAAAACTATATTTTATATTGCTAAATATTTTGGGGTAGGTGAAACCCTAACTTGTATCAAATCTAGGCCACACAATGTAACTTAATCCTGGCCATTTATTTGGGCTTTGGAAAACTATAAATAGGGGATTGCCCCTCATTTGTAAATGGTTGGAGAAGTGGTGTAAAAGCATTTTGTAGCAATAGAGGGAAGCATTGAATGATTTTATGGATGTTTTTTTTAGTTTGTTCATCATGCATGCATGGTTCAACTTCCAAATTAGTTTTAGTTGTTAGTTTCTTGAATGGCTTTGATAATGGTGTTTTTTCTGTTATGGTATTTGATGAACTTTCAGCCCATACTTTTAGCACTTGTTGATGACAAACTATTGTGTAAAGTTAGCCTGAGCTTCTTTATTTCAATGTTGCAACTTAGTTCAATTGTATGTTCATGAGGTGCATGTACAATCTGAAAATCAACTAATCTTAGGAGATTGCACTGGTTTTGTGCAGTTGTAGGTTCTCTTGGTCAAACAAAACTTAGTTTAGGAATTTTGTCTATTGTAGCAGCCTCCATTGTTACTGTTGATTCATAGCTTAGACTTAAAGTAGATTTATCAACCCCTTCTCCTTTTGCTATTTCTTTTGGACCTTGGTTAGAGTAGGATTCAAGCACCATCACAATGCTAAACTTGGTGAAAGAGGTGAGATTAGGCTTGTCGTTTTGAGTGGGAAGCCAATATTTATTCATTTCCACCACTCTTAAGACTCCATTTGCATATGCAATTTTCCATGCTTTGTAAACCATAAAGGCTGCTCTGTGATTACCAACAAATCACATCAACCAATTGAATTATTCCAAGCATTGTCATGACCTGACACCTGAGAGACCTTGGGATAATTTTCTACAACTTGTTTTTAGGAAGTTATCTTTCAAGAGAGGTAGTGCACTTGTGTGCTTCCTGTGTTGAGAAGGTGCAAAAAAACCCATCAACACATATATCTTTTATTTTTCTCTTCTTTCTTAGCTTTCTTGTTATGCGCATTATATGTAATATCTTAAGCATGAAACATTTTTCTTGAATGCTAAATGCAAATGTGATGCAGGTACAGTGTGAGTCACTATGGTGACCACTAGATAAGATGTAAGCGATAGCGGATAGGACAATGGGCCAAGTAAGAGGTTAGACTAAGTTTTCGAACTCTTGAACCAAAAAGAATCCTGAATGGACCATTTTGAACAAGAGGTTCGAGGAGTTTGGGAAGATTGGAATCTCAAGAATGAGGTACCCGATTAAGGAGAAGAGGATCATAATCAAGGTCAGATTGAGGAAGAATTAGGAAAGGGTCTTAAGAAGGTAGCACCACCAAAGTTTGATGGAAAGGCTATCGGAGATGGGGCTGAGGTCTGGATCATAGAGATGGAAAAATAATTTTGTCTTCATAACCTATTAGATCATACCAAGGCTACTTGGGCTGCGTACTAATTGTTTGGAGAAGTATCTACTTGGTGGGATAGTGAGAAGGCCGAAGGAAGACTTCCATTAGAAGGGATTACTTCAAAAAAATTCCTCAAATATTTTAGAAAGAGGTGGCTACCAAAACCTTTCTTCAACAATAAAATGACTGAATTTCAAAATATGACCCAAGGAGGCCTGACACTAGTATAGTATTGGGAGAAGTTTACCAACTTGCTTAAGTATGTGCCTTAGTATCAAGTTGATGAGTGTTCTTGGATCTAAAATTTTATACTGGGATTGAGACCCCACATTGTATCTAAGGTGGATCTCGACAATCCTCCTACTATGGAAAAATCTTTTAAAAATGATATAAAACAAGAACAGAAGTTGCAACAGTTGTCTAATCTTTATAAAGGATCAGAATCTAAGCCTTGATTTAGAAACAAAAGATTTTAGAAGGGTGACAGACAGAAAGGAAGCAAGTCCCATTAAGTTAGAAGTTTGAAAAGGGAAGGAGATCCTCTAGAAAAGGAAGAAGGAAACCAAGGTGAAAGGAATAAAAGGGCTAACAAGGGAAATGATACTTACAACAACACCTAGGGACACTTGAAAGAAGATAAGTCTAGAACTTGAAGAGGACCACATGAAAAATGTTACACTTGTGGGGGAGATCATTATGCCTCTAACTACCCTTATAAACTGAGGTCATGGAAGTAAGTAAACCAACAACATACCCCACAACACAAGATCCATGTTACAGTGGATAAAGGGCAAGTACACTACCGAGCTTCTCCAATACTATTGTCGAGTAAGCTTTATGGTCAAACTATTTCTATTTTGATAGATTCTAGAGCTACTGAATGTTTCATAGACCCTAGAATGTTTTCTAAGTTACCCATTTGAACTTTTTATATGAAGAATTCATGGTCTATTCAGTATGGGAATCGAGTAGAGTGGGTAGTAGACTCATGTCTCTTTTAAAGTGGGTTGGAACTTCCCACCTTCATGACCCAAGTTATCCTTTATGTTTTTCCATTAGGATCCTATGATGTAATCTTAGGAATCAACTAGTTGACTGAGCATAAGGTTATTGTAAACTGTGAGGATAAGATGGTGAGATGTATAGATGACTATGGGAACCCGGTTGAGGTACATGGGGTACAACACCTCCTGAAGCCTAGACAGATCTTAGCTATGCAACTTAAGAGAGCATAGTGGAAGGGTTGTGTCATATATGATGTGCATGTCAATGAACCTGGAAATGAAACCATACCTTGATGATTATTCAATCCTTAGGGAATTTCGTGATGTGTTTTCTGAAGATCTCACCGAGATTCCTCTGAAGTGAGAATTTTATTTCTCCATTGACTTAGTTCTAGGAGTTGAGCCACATATAGGGTGGCCACTACAAAAAAATTTGAGTTGAAGGCCTAGTTACATGAGTTATTACGCAAGGGGCTTATTAGGCCCATTGTGTCACCACGAGGAGCACCAATTATCTTCATGAAAAAGAAGGATGGAACCTTGCATCCGTGTATTGATTATTGAATTTTAAACAAGGTGACCATAAAAAATTGCTACCCTCTTCTAAGGATTGATGAGTTTTTTTATCAGATGAAGGGAGCAAAAATATTCTCAAAAATAGGTCTCAGGTCTGGTTACCAACAGTTGAGAAAAAAGGAGGATATTCTGAATACAACTTTTTGAACTCGATATGGGCATTACAAGTTCGCCATGGTACCCTTTAGGTTATCCAATGTACCTACAACTTTCATGAACCTTATGAACAATGTGTTCTAAGACTATTTGGTTGATTTAGTCCTAATTTTCATTGATGATATTTTGGTTTATTCCAAGACCTTAAGGAGCATGATAAAAAATTGAGGATATTCCTGCAATGACTAAGGGAAAAGAAGCTTTTTGGAAAGTTATCCAAATGCCCATTCTACCAAGACAGGGTGCATTACCTAGGCCACATCATCTCAACAAAAGGAGTATCTATGGATCCTGAAAAGATAAAAAACAATAGTGGAATGTCCAACACCTCAAAATGTGTTTGAGGTGCAAAGTTTTATGGGCCTTGTAGGATATTATAGAAAATTTGTGCAAAGGTTTTCTAAAATAGTATCCCTAATAACATCTCTTCAAAAGAAATCAAAGAGTTTCGAGTGGAATGAGAAGTGTGATTAGGCTTTCTAGCTCCTTAAGGAGAAGCTCATTGCAACTTTGGTATTAGTTATTCCAAATCCAATGGTCAGTTTTCAGTGATCATGAATGCTTCAAGAGATGGATTAGGAGAAATGTTAATGCAAGAAGGGTAAGTGGTGGCATATGAGTCTAGGAAGTTGAAACAACATGAATTCAACTATGCACTTCACGACTTGGAATTAGCAGCTATAGTGCATGCCCTACAGATGTGGAGACATTATCTTTTGGGAAATCCATTTGAACTAAAAATGAATCACCTAGGGTTGAGATATATTTTCACTCAACCTAACCTTAATGCACGTTAGAGGAGATGGCTAGAATTCCTTAGTGAGTATGACTTTGGAATTAAGTACATAAAAAGGAAAATCGAGTGGTAGATGCTCTTAGTTGATGAAAACATTTGGAAGCTATGACCTCTGTAAGATTCAATTTGAAACAATAGGTGATGCAACACTTGCAAGGTGATGAGCATTATGAGAAGGTGAAAAAGGCTCTCGAAGAGAATTTTTCAAACCATTGATTCGATGGGTACGAGTTTGAACCAAGCAGTATCTTAAGATACTAGAGACGAATGCATATCCCATATTCTGGAGAGCTTAGGAAGTTGGTCCTAGATGAGGTCCACAATGCACCATATTCAAGACACCCCATATGAAGATGATTGCGGAATTGAAAGTCTTGTACTTTTGATTGAGACTCAGGAAGGACATAGCAAAATACATAGCCAGATGTTTGGAGTGTCAACGAGTAAAGGTTGAGCATGCACATCTAGCAGAGCTCCTTTATACCCATGATATACCTAAGTATAAGTGGCAAGTGATCAGTATGGACTTTGTACATGGGTTACCTCTAAGCAAGAATAGGTATGATGACATTCTGGTAGTAGTCGATAAGTTGACTCTGGTGGCACATTTTATTCTAGGGAACCTTATGGATGGATCATTGACCTTGGCCAAGAAATTTTTCTAGGAGATCTTTCATTTACATAGAGTTCCAAAAACCATTATATTTGACTCAGATACGCAAATGACATCCAAGTTTTGGATGACCTTGAATGCAACATTGGGGACTAAGTTAAACTTTAGTTCAGCCTATCATTCTCAGATCAATGGTCAAACTAAGAGAGTAAATTAGGTTGTAAAAGACCTCCTTCGGATGTATTGTATCGATCAATAGTATAAATGGGAAGAGTACCTACCACTGGTAGACTTTTCTTAGAAAAAATCCCATCATGCATCCCTGGGAATGACACCTTTTGAGGCTCTATAAGGGCATAAGTGTTGTACTCCCATCAATTGGGAAAAATTGGAAGACAAGATCATAGTGGGTCCTAAGATGCTAAAATAAATGGAAGAGAAGATGAGGCTTATTAAGAGCAGACTGAAGGAAGCAACAGATAGGAAAAAGAGCTATGCTGACATAAATAAAACCTTTAGACATTTTATAATTGGAGACAATTTCTTTCTGAGAGTTAATCTGCATAAGAGCTCTATTACCTTTGGAAAGTCATCCAAGTTGGCCTCAAGATACGTGGTTCCATTTGATGTATTGAAAGTGATCAACCCAGTCACATACAGACTTACTCGACCCCTTGCTATAGATCAACTTCATAATGTGTTTCATGTTTCTTTATTAAAACCATACCACCCAGTTGCATCTCATATACTTGATTGGTGTTCTTTACAAGTGGAGGATATAGGAGTGGTGTTACTGGATCCCAATAAAATTTTGGATAGATGCAACATCAAGTTGTGAAATAGGGACATTTTTTAGTATAAGGTCCAATGGAACCAGTATCATGAGGACAATTCTACATGGGAGGATGCGGAGGAAATAGAATTCTCCTTCCCTCATTTGCTTTCCTAGATAGACTATTTATGATAATTTTGTATTGTTGCCTAAAATTTTGGATTGATATGCTATGATGTTTTGGCTTGAAAACATTATGAATTTTTATTTTCTATCTATTGATGCCTGATATTTTGGATTTGTATGCCATGATGTTTGATTTGGAAGCAATGTGAATTGACATACATAAAACCAATTTCATTTGATTAGACATTGGGACGATGTCTCTTTTAAGTGGGAAAGGATGTCATATCTCAATTTCATTTCTACATTTCAAAAATTGGGAATTGAAATATTTGGAAAATAGAATTTAGCATTTTACGTATGAAATTTGAAAGAATGCAATGATGCAAATGAAAATGAATATTATATGCAATTTCCTAATTTAAGAAATTATTTTTATGTGATTATTGGTTGAAGGTTACTGATAAGTGGATAAGTGTAAGAATGTGTGTGCAGGAAACAAGTTGAAGGACAAGAACTTGATTGAGGTAGGCATGCTTATCCAGATGACCATGTGGTAAGCAAGAATGGAATCTGGAATATCACACACCACAATAGGATATAACATAAGCATATGTTCAAAATTTTGACAAATTGCATTCAAAACTTGGTATGAGAACTATAGCTAGAGGAAAGAACAAAGTTGTGCTTTCTTGTCTCAATTGTTGGTTGAAATCTATATTCAATGAAATTAAATGAGAAAAATCAATTTACCTTGTATGAAGAAGTGATCTCATTTGTTTACTCATTTTGGATTAATTTGAAATGCAATTCAAATAAAAAAATATGCCATTGATTTCGTATGTATGTATGTAATCTTAGGATAAATATGTGTGTATATATATACACACATACATATATACATATATACATATACACACTTTTTGTGTGAATGAATTTCTTCAAATTTAAATTCAAAAGAGAATAATAATTATGGAAAAATTAAAACATTGTAATTCCCATTAAAAATGGGGAGAGGCAAATTCGCTTTATGGCCAAAAATCCACAGTCAATGTAGAGAGAATGGAGTGGGTGCGCCAAAGTAGCATAATGGAGGTGACAAAATTAAGACCCATATCTTCCAAAGATAGTAGGGGATCGATGGAGTAAGGAAAATAAAGTGAATGGAGTAAAAAGCAAGGAAAAGGTAGAGAAAGGAGGAGAAAATCGACTAGTGGTTGGAAAATAAGCTTTTCCACGAAGGAAATCACTCAATGCATCACCTTTGGAGGTATTTTTTTTAATTCATACACACCTCTCATTCGATTCAACTTCTATTTGATTAAACGATGAATATATTTTGGAATTGTCTATGCCTCTCATGCATGCTTCATGTTTTGGGTAAATGATACCCAGTCGATTGATTATGTCGATCGCTTTATTGCCCATGTGGGCTGAGCCTTTGAAGGCTTTGTGTTTTTATTTTGCAAGGGTTGATACCTTATAGAGCATCGAGTATCATACCCACCATGGGATTTCAATGCCCGTTATATTTTATCTTAACGATTGTGGCCATTATGCCAACCGAACCTAAGTCTGTGTTTTATCTTATTTCATCAGCATGCTTGAATGTCCCACCCTATGGGAGACTAGTCATTTGAATCCCACTATTTGTATTCATTTAGGTATGCTTTAACACTATATAAATTCCTACCCTTTGTGGTATGAGGGTAGTGATACCGCCATGCATGGTATGGCCGAGCAGAGTTATCTGCATTCATATGTTTGATTTCTTGCCACCCACTGTTAATGGCTATGGCAGAGTTGAACATTATATTGTTCGATGAGTATCATTTAAAGTGTCATCTGCAGGTAATGTAAACTCTATGGTATTAAATGATATACAAATGTATATATATATATATATATATATATATATATAAAGATATATATATATATATATAGATATAAAGATATATATATATATAAAGATATATATATATATATATAGATATAAAGATATATATATATATATATAGATATAAAGCCATATATATATATACATAGTCATTGAATGTCAATATATATACATATGAGAACACCAATGTATTTTCATGTACTTATATTTGAGTCAAGTAATGACTTTGCACAGACGTGCATATGCAAATTGAAGTGTATAAAATTTTATGGGTGTTGAACCCATGGATTGATAAAAATAAACTACCGATGGTAACCCCAAGGGGGTATTGATATCATGATATCAATGGTGGATAATATGTGTATTGATCCCTCTTAAGGGATGATTTGATAGGAAAAGTATGAAATTATTTGTAGTGTTCTATAAATCAATTGATATTCTGATCGAAGAGGAACAAGTACGGTTTTAGTTTGAAAATAGAATGAATGAATAGTGTTTCTATTCTTGCAATGATTTGTTCTTTCAAGTTCTTATAAAAAAATAGTGACTGTGAAATAGATGTTTCTTTTTTTTGGAATCTAAATTGAAGATTGGATGATAAACTGGCTTAAATAGTACATCTGATTGAACTAATGCTATTTCTCCTTTTCTTTGATTATGAACAAGTAAACATGTAAGAAAGAAAGTTTTTTATATTCTCAAAATGTATACGCATATTCTTTTATTATTCATTTCCAGACATGTATGCATGCTCACATAATTCTAGTATACTTTTTGATTCATCTTGATTTCCTTTATTTATTGAGCAAGTTACAAATGTTATGCAAATGTAATCAAACTGTAAATCTAGAATAGTATTGAGTTGCAAATACATATGATATTAGATGAATAAATAGACCAAGTGTGAATGAATATTGTTTGACTTTTGTTCAATGGAATGATACAAGAATTCTAGGTAGTTTGTAGAACTATGGAATGTTTCTAATGGATAGTCTAAAGGGAGGGATACCCCTTTATATGATAAGCTTTATTTCTGGGAATGGGTGCCAGAGAGAGTAGATTTGGTTTTCCAAATATAACCAGAGTTGTATTTCATACAGCAAGAGCTTTTCCAAGATTTGCAGTCATTTATATATATATATATATATATATATATATATATATATATATATATATATATATATATATGTAAATGGAATAGTAGATAGAAATGCATGTCGTTAGGCATGCACAGATTCCACCTTATAAATTGTATCTCTTGCTAAGTGTTCCATGCAGGGTCGAGTAGTCTTTGACTAACTGAAGAATTTTAGGGAAGCATTGCTTTGTGGTTGGGTGGGAAAGCACCTTAATCACATTCTCGGCCACTAGTGGAGGTGAGTTGTCATGAAGGAATCATATCAAAATTCTATTATGTATTGTATCATTGATGTAAAGGAACAAATGATGTATTTTAAAGAAAACTATGTAATCTAAATTGACTTTGAGGCATTGAATGCCTAGTCAAACATGTATGTAACTATTCACATATGGAAGTGAATATATTTATTTATTTTAGATTTATTGTGATTTATGACATAAAATTACTAAATGGAATTAGCTATGGAATTTGTGTCATTAAATTGATATTCATCATGTCAATATTTATTAAATTTTGAATTAAATCTAGTTGGGCTATTACACAAAGTATACCTTTGAGTATCTACAATAGAAGTTAGGGGTTATTTCCCGTCTTTGTTGTAACTAGATGCATAAGATGGTGCATATTTCTAGGTGGAGAAATTCATATCATGTGTGTTTCCCTCGATTGATGAGTGCTACCTCTTAGGGGGAGTTGGTAGTAAGGGGGAGTCCTAAAGTAGTTGAGAAGTGGTTGTACATGTATAGCTATTTGAAGAAGATGTGTTGTTGGTCAAAGGGGGAGCATGTGATGTTGTTTCAATAGATCTTTTTCCCTTTGTTCCTAAAGTCAGAGAATGTCCTACTACTTTGTGAAAGAATGTATGGCCCTTTTTCCTTGATGTCAAAGTGGGAGAGTGAGTAGTGTGTGTTTCCATCAATGCCAAAGAGGGAGATTATTTGCAGTTGTTTTCATTGATGTCAACACTGATGGTTTTCATTGATGTCAATACTAAGGAGATTGTTGGTAGTTATTATTATGGACCAAAAATTGTTATTGTTGGTTGTCATTACCATATTCAGCTTGGGGTAACATTGGTGACGAATTTCATGATTAATTGTCATGCCTTATCAAAGAAGTTTTGTTGAAGTTTATATCATACATTATTTTTGTTAACAAAGTTGATCTCATAATGATGTATTTAGATGTGTATTATAAGCATAATAATAGTGGAGAGATTTTGTTGAAGGTCTATAGTATGTCTTATGCTCTCTCTTGATGTTCTTGATGAAGTATGTATTGTAGAAAGGAAGTTTTGGCCTCCACAAGTTGATTAAGTGATTATGTTCTTGAATGTTGCATTGAATTCTATCTGGGAGAATGCTCTGCATTCCTCTTGTTGATGGGTGTTTTTGCACTTCTCAACACAGACAAAACACAAGTGTTATGTCTCTCTTAAAAGATAATTCCCTACAAATAAGTTGTAGAAGATATCCCAAGGTCTCTTAGATGTCAAGTCATGAGTATGCAAAAACATCTTAGTGTTGACATGTGTTTGCTGGTAATCACAAGGGGCCTTTATGCTTCATAAAGCATGGAAGTTATGGGTCTATGATGAGGTTTCAAAATTCTAGAAATAGTGGATTGTAGCAGCAAATTTTATAACAACAATTTGAAACTCATCTTGTTCATCAGATATGACATTGTTATGATGCTTGGAACTTAAATTCAACTCAGATTTAAAAGAAAGAGAAAATTATTTAAGGGTTTAGAAGTTATTCTAAATCTAAAAACTATGAACAACAACAATAACAACTAGTATTATAGTAGTCAGACTTCCAAAACTGAGATTTTCTTAACTAAGAGCAACCTACAATATCAAAAAACTAGTGTCATCTTCTAAGGTTCTTTGCATATCTTTATTGCAACATTCACCCATTAAGCATGAACATAAATTTAAACTAGAGTGCCACAAATAAACAAGCTCAAACTAGCTTTACATAGCAATTTATCATCAATAAATTACAAAAAGCATGAGCTGGAAGTGCATCAAATACTATAACATGCAATCACCATTAAAGTTGAACATGAACTAGCAACCTGGAAATAAACTTAAGCAGTAAATAAGATAACTAAGAAAAACATGGAGGCTAAATCATGCATACACAATGAGAAAACTCAAAGAAATATCAAACTTCAATATTTTCTTCTATATTGTTACAGAGTGCCTTTACACAACAACTCATCTCTCTTTGAAAATGAGAGGATGCCCCTATTTATAGTTTTTAAAAAGTAGATCATGAATGGTCAAGATTGACTTTTAATGAATGGCCCAAATTCATTTTCACTTAGGGTTTTCACATCACCCAATGTGTACAAAATTTACAATATAAAATAGGCTACTTTATCTTTTTCCCTATTTTGTCTTTTAGCCTATTTTGTCTTTTAGCTAACCTTTTAAATATTCATCATCTATTATAGGATTCCCATCTTCCTTTTACAATAAAGCGTAATAAACAAACTTTCCTATAATAGCTTGAAGTTTATCCCATTTGGTGAAGTTAGATTTGGTGATTCTGAAGGCGATTCTCTTGAAATCATCCATCATTTCTTTGCAATGTTTTATGCATGTATCTCCTACTTTGACCATTTGTTCTAACTGAGAGAAAGCCCATGCAATAGAATCCATAAAATCTATTGACAAAGTGTCACCAACTCCTTGTTCCATTCTCTTGTGAAATTCATGTTTCACTACCTCTCGATCCAATCCTTAGGCCAACATCTTGTATCTTGTTAGTAATTTTAGGAGGTCATCACCCTTAGCCAAATGGGCAACAACATGGTCATGAATAGCCTCCAATGTGATCAAGGACTTCTCCAGGACCCCCTTTCTAAATTCAAGATTGATCAACCAAGTATCGAGCATGCTACATGAACTTCCTTTGGCAAGGCCAACTCCTTCTCCCAAACCTCCGCAGAGAGCTTAAGAATGCTTTTTATCTTAGGGTGTAGAATTTTGTAAAGATCAGGGGAATCTTTACATGTCTATGCTTCCTTCTCAATCTCCTTTTGTAGGACCAAATAGTGATTATGCATTTTACCTGCATAACAAATACCTTTGTCACCCATGTCCATTACTCTTTTGAACCAATCAGAGGTGGACTTGGTCCAATTCTTCATTCTATCCATCTTATTCAAATTCCTCCTTTGATAGTAAGGTGAGTGTCGGTGATTCCATTTGAGCTTCCTCTCTGGATGTCCATTGTTGTATGAAGGCAATCAATTCTACCACTTATTCTTTCAAATCCTCCTTTTTGGAGTGATCCTTTTCCATTTGTTCCAAAATTTGTGGTAAGAGACCCCTAAAATTCATCTATTTTCTAGGCTTTGGACATAGGGCCTAGGTTGATGGTAGTTACTTGATAGTCCTTGGCTTGTAGGGTATCAATATCCTTGTCTACGGTCGGGGTTGCTACCTACAATATTCTAGAGCTTGATGCATTTGTTGTGATGTGTGACCTCACTGTTGTCTTTTTCTTTTCTCACATCTTCACTTGGGCTCGATCGAATATGGCTTCTAGAGGGGCCTTAGGGTCCGGGAGCATGAGAGCCTTTCTTTTTAGTTGTTGTTATAGCCACGAGGGGACTTCTGTTAGATGGTTAAGGGATGTAGTGTTGAATTCATTATCCCCTTCCCCTTTATCTTTTGAAAGCTTCTCCTCCTCATGCCTAGGAGCATCTTCAATGTTTTATTCTTCCTTGTCTTGCTCCTCTTCTTGCATTATTTCCTTTCCTTTATTGGGCTTGATAGATTCTTCATTTCTTTCATTAGTATTCTCTTCTCCTTGAGCTAGCTCATCCTTCTTTTCATCTTTACTTTTATTTTCTTTATCCTTCTCTCCTTCGGGATGTACTTCTTCATTCTACAAGCCCTTATCTCGGTCATCCTTTGGGAGTTCATCACTTTTCTCCACATGAATCTCTATATCAGTTCTATCTTCTTCGAAGTGGTAATCCTCTAGACTCGCATCTTTATCATCATGCTCTTGAGGCTACTCATCCTCAGGTTCTTGATCTGAGGTTTCCATATCATGGTGGGTATCAAACCCACTCATCTCCTTGTCCTTGGGTGTTTGTTTCCCTTCCTCATTAGAAGCTACTTCATCTAGATCAATTATTAAGCCTTCCTCTACATGCTCATAGTAGTCATCTTGGTCTGAGTCCTCAGGCTCCTTAGTTACATCCGCTATTTCTTTGGGTTGTTCTCTGCTTAACCTCTCCATCTCTTCATAGATCTACATTGTAGCCTCCATTTTAGGTGGTTCAGTAGGAGGTGGAGGGGCAGGCAGTTAAGAGAGAAGTTGATCCATAAGTAGTTTAACCTAGGGATTCAAAATAACCTTAGATAATTGAGGTGGCATGCTTTTTAAATAGGAGACAAATTCTTTGGCAAGGTAATAGGTGTCATAGAGGTTGTGGGCACAAAAGGTGGCAAGGTGGAGATAGTTGAAAATGGAGGCAAGAGCGAGGAAGATGATAGTGGGGAAGTGGTAGAGGAAGAGGAATGCACCATGACTACTAGAGCAGTGAGGGAAGTAGAAGTTAGGTGGATGGATATGTCCATAGCGGGTGGAGATGATACATGCAACGATTGAGGGGTGGAGGGAGATGGTCCAGTGACGAAAGCTAGAAGTGCAAAGGCAATGGCTGGAGGTGACCGTGGTTGCTCAGTTTCCTCATCCTGAGGCAGAGACACTTCCTCTTGAATAGAAGGCATATCGAGCACAAAGGTTCTTGTTCTTTTGGCTTTTTTGGTGTTCTCTGTCCTTCGACTGATTATTTGGTATACACATTTTTCTTGGGTTTTTGCTTTGATGAATCCTTACTTTTCTTTGACCTAGTAACAGGCGAAGACTTGGGAGCCTCACCCGAAGAACCTGCAGTGGCACCACTATCTATTTTGCTTCCAAGGTCATCCTCTGATTCTCCATATGTTAGCTCCACACCTTGTTGCAATTAGGCTATTTGATCATTGAGCCACTTTTCAGTCCTTTGTTCTAGGCAGGTGATAGTATTTGAGTCCTTGACCTCCAGCTTCATCCAATCAATTACTAGCAATGATTGTATCTCTCATCAAGAACATTATCATCTTTGACTACCTGATCAAGGACTAGGAATAAATCAATAGACTTTACAAATTTTGTATTCATCCTCAGGTAGTATCTTCTCCTGACCTTGTGGTTGTCATCATAATTGGCCCAAAAATATTCAATATGGGGCCTATGAGCATATTGTCTTCCAACCTGCTTCTTTAACTTTCCCAGAGGATCCAGACCTCTTCTCTATGTATGCAATTCACAGTTATAATCCGCGAGCTCCTTCATTGAGTTTTCTGCACATGGGGTAGTGAGGCATGAATACATTCCTTGTCCAAATGCAATGGGGTACAGACCCCAACACGATGCTTTTCCTATAGCAATGAATGGGAAGTCCTCAATTGTTGAGTTAATTCCAATAAGATTATTCTGTCGTTGGGGTACTTGGAAAATTGGTATGGGAACCCTAAGAATCCCTTGGCCCTTATGTAAGTAAACTTGGGGAACTGAATGAACCAGTACCCAAAGCCTTTTAGGGAACTGAATGAAACAGTACCCAAAGCATTTAACCAATGCCTTTGCACTATGGGACATTCTTCTATGATAATCCTTTAAGAGGGTCCAAACAATGTACATGATGAAGGCATTTTTGACTCATCTATAGTCCTTCTTGTAGTTTTTGCATTGGAGTTGTGGGTAGCAATTATAGACAGGGTTCTACCCCTTCTTCATTCCCAATTGTCCAACACATTCCAATCCTTTATATGGGAAAGTAACCACCATAAGGTATACAATATAAGAGGTCATATAGAATTCTTGGGTCTTCTTTACAGTGACAAATTATTTGTGCAAATTATCACTGATTATCTTCTCCCAGTGAAACTTGTCTTCTCCTCTGAAGATTTCTTCCATGAAGTAGAACATCCACTCCTCGAAGATTGAGAAAGTAGGGAGGCCCATCACTATACTCAGGAGTGTTACAAGGCCATTGAATTCCTCCATGAAATCACTCTAGTATAGCTTTTGAGGCACTTTGTTGGCATTTCCCCTCTTCTCGAGAAACCATGTGTGATTAATGGTTCTTTTGCAACCGGTGGGGTATTGTTTCGACACACTTGAAGCATATTCTTTTTCAGTTTCCTCCATCTTGTAAAATAGGGGGATTCCAAATGTCCTTCCGATTGACATGGGGGCCAAATCAGCTAGCACTCTCCCATCCATAGTAACTATCCTTCTGATATGTGAGTGTAGCATTCTTTGCATGCAAAGATTAATTCTAGGTTGACCAAGGTTGGCAAGAAATTGGTTGCCTTTGCAATTCCACTCTTCTTTATCCTCAAGGCTTCTTCAGTTTGAAGATTAACCAGGACCCGTTGTCTGAATTCATCAATGTTGACATGACCTAGGTCTGTGTTTGTTACTTTAACCCAATTGGATGTGATCTTGGAGCTTTACTCAACTCCATGGAACTCGTATTTCATTTTTTCCTTTTCTTCTTTTCCTTGTGTAGCTTTAGCAATCTTCTTGCCCTTATCAAATTTCTCGATTGGTTCCATAAATCCTACACAAAGAGCATGTAGTAAGTTCCTTGATAGATCAAGAGATCAAATGCTAATTAAATCATGCTAAAATGTCATTAAATACATCCATGCACCTCAAAGAGATCATTACATTCATCAAATTTCATCATTTAATGCTCATTTGTGAGGTTTGCAATTTTCCAGGTCAAGAGTTGTGGGTTTCCACCTTGTTGAAGCCACTAGGGTTATGGACACATGAAACGGTTTAGGGAGGATGGACTTCCACAGATGGAGTTTCGCAAGAGGATTTCTACACTGACAAAACTCTAAATTATTTTGATGTAGGCTCATCAAGTCACACGTGAAATGCCAGTTAGAGTGTTTGGGGGATAATTCACGTGGTGAAATTTTCTTTTTGGGCTCATGTGGACAATGTTAGTGTGGAAGTCGTGACTCAGAGGGATGTTGAAGTACTTATGTTTCTAACGACCTTGATGATATGGAGTTCCGTAGATGGAGTTCCGCAAGACAAAACCTATGATGACTTTAATTTGGGAAATTATGGTTATCTTTAACATGCTAAGGGTAAGATGGAGGATCATATTTGATTACCTTTATTGGAGATTCAAGCTTTTGACTGATGTGGAAACTTCATATGCGAGTACCACCTATGTTAATATTGTCGAGTGTTGGGTAGTTAAGTTATGACATCTGACTCGCAGAAACCCACACACAGCCCCCTGCACAGAGAAACCTGCATTCCTTTCCTACTTAAGGATTTTAATTTTTTTCCAAAAGGTCACCGTGATGATATCCGAATTAATGCTTATGTCATTGGTTATTGGCTTTGGATGCATGCAGAAAGTTTGAAGGCGGAGGCTATCAAGTGGAGCACTGCGTATGATCTGCCATTAACAACAACTTAGAGTGGATAGTCCTCTATCAATGGCAGCCCACAAGGGCGTTCTCACAAGGACTGTGGACTTGGAAATTTTCAATGCTTGGTTGATGGATGCAGACATGGAAAGTGTGGAATTCATAGGGTAGGAAGCCGATAGGGCTTCATCGTTAACAACGACCATGGGAGTGTGGTGGTCTGCACTCGGAGACCTACAAGGAAATCCCCACAATGCTTTATGACTTGGTTGATTTCTTGATTGCACGTTTGACATATTTGTGGCAATGATAGGGGCGGGTTCCGCAAGGTAGGGAACTGTTAGAATTTTTCCATTTGGGAATGGCCTTCATTAGTCGTCCTCCCATTGGTAGTGACCCACAAGGGTAGACTCCATAAAAGTCTTACTTGAGGCTTATGGAAATGGGCGAGGTGGAAAGTAGCTATGGTTGAATGCTGGCAGCAACGGTCACGGTGGTGTGGTAATCCACATATGGAAACCTGCCAAGCAAATTCTGCACTAGATGAAGACTTAGTCATTTTAGGGGCATTTTGATCGATAAGTCAAGGCAAATAGATGGGTGGAACCCACCAACCGAAAGGGCACCGAGACTTCACCATTATAGACAGCCTAGGGTAAATGGGGCTCCGCTTACAAAGTCCTGCATGGGGGAAGCCCGCAAGGGTTTGAATTCATATGTTAGTTTTCTTTCAAACATCAACAATTTAAACAGCCTAATAGCTCGTGTGCGGGAAGGGGGATGGTGGGGGCTACAATCACGTATGTCATTTGAAAAACCTGTACCATCTTAGCCTCAGGGGATTCCTCAACTTAGGGTTTTGTTGGCCTTTGATGAGCTAGGGTTTCAAATCAGAGCACTAGATTTTAACGATTTTTATGACACAAAAACCCTAAGCACGTAACCTATGGTGAATTTTGACAACACAAAGATAAAAGAGGTGGGTCGAGCTCATACCTTTTTCATGTGGATGAAGGAGGCAATGGAGGCTCAAGTCTTCAAACTTTCCCGTGCACTCAACATCTTCCTTCACTCTCCAACTTTGAAATACTCAAATGAAAATGGGAGGTCAAAGGTGTTATTTATAAGTCCCAGTGCCATAAATGTGATGCATTAATTACAATTTTTTGAAGTGCGTGCAATGGGTACAGGATGTGGGAACACGAGGGGTGGAAGTCGTGAGGAGAAAGTCTGTTGCGAGAAAATAATAGGCGGAAGCAGTGAGTGGGAAGTTCACTACGAAAGGATGTAGTGAGAATGTTGTAAGGAAATGGTGTTGTGAAGATGACGATCCACACATGGCCACCCGCAAGAAAAAACTTGCAAACAACAAAGGGATGAACGGATTCCACTCGACAGTAACCCACAATAACTTCCCCACAATTGCTCCAAACTTCCCAAAAATTTAGCAAATGGTGTGACACGCTAAGATTTTGCAACTTTGAAAGCACTTTATCAACTTGGGTCCAAAATAGAGGCACAAAATGAAAGGCAAGCACAAATCGAGCCAATAGAGACAAAACGAAAAGAAGGGGGTCCTTGGTCCAAGCGGGGCGTGTGTGCAGAAGGCACAACACCTCTGTTGTTGCAATTTTTGTCTTGTGGTTTGGTATTCAATGTTAGTGTTCTTTGGAAATTGCACTCCTATCTTTTCAAGTCACCTATGTTGCCAAGGAGAGTTTTGTGAATTGCAAAAGGTTGACAATATTGTTGGTTATCTGGACTGGTATGGGAATTGGTGTACATTTCTTCACATTTATGTCTCTGCTCTTGCAACTTTATGAATGTGCTCTCAACATCTATGTAGTGTTTCAATTCCTATCATGTGCTGAAGTGGTCCACAAGCTGATATGTTATTGTTATATCTCATGATTATGCATTTTGTGCTTCTTGGATGAAGTATTATGTACCTATGTGTTCTGTGGTGGATTTAGATGGCATGAAAATATGAAATAAGTGTATGGAAGTAATGTTGGATGTTTATGGAACATCCCTATGTGATTCACATGTTGCTAATTGGCCGCTTTGGTGCCGCATTGGGTCTTGATTTGGCTTTCTGGGTTATTTGTGGATATCTGGCTGATATGGCTTGTTCCTTTTCTTGTGCCATGTGCTTGGGAGTCTATGCCAACAATGGAAGATGTGTTATGATAGATTTGGTTCTTGACCTATCATGTTTGGGACCACATCAAGTAAATTCAATTGAAACTACTTATGGGCCGACTGGTTATGTGCTTCAATGTTTCATCCACATATTTCTTTAATATCGACTTAGGTTGTTGTGCACCAATGTGTAATCTTTTTTGGATCACATTGAAAGAAGTGAGCTAATATTTCTTTGATCCTCTCTACCTTCAAGATAGGACTACATTATGATTTTGGTGGACAACTAGTTGAATTCATTATTTATTCTCTTCTTGGTCGATCTAATTAAAGAAATGAAGTGTTGTGGTGGAAATAAATGCAAGATCATTTTGGATGCAACTATATGGAGATGTGTACAAGTGCAAAGAAGTGTGTGTCTGAATTGTCTTAAATATCTAGCAAATATAATGCTAAATATTATGAAGGAAAAGATCTCAATTGTGTTGTAAATGCCTCAATCAAGAGAGCATTATGTTGGAAAATCATTGTAATTCTCTCTAAATCATATTGTATCCTACTCTAAGATAGAGAATCTCATTTGGTCCTTGTATCTTTCTCCTGAAGTCATGTTTTCTATAGTTCAACAAGTCCTATGTATCTTTCTTTAAGGTAGTGAGCCTTCTTGCAAACCTTTTTGGTAGTGAGCCTTATATTGTGAGTTAACTCTCACTGTTGTTTTTCCCTCATTTGGTTAATTCCACGTAAATAAGCTGTCTCCTTGTGCATGTCTATTCCATGTTTCCATCTCTTTATTGTTGATCTTATTAATGCTATATATTTCATTGGTAATTTTTGTTGAAGTTGATAAAGATTTAAATTACCATATTCTGCTTAAAAAGTTTTTGATTTGCTAAAAGAAGTTTGAGTTGTGCTAAAATTTTCAAGTTATAGAAGGATTTGTGTTTTGATAAGACTGATTCACCCTCCTCTTAATATTCAAAAGTGTTCAATAATTCATCCATGTCATATTTTATCCCATAATCCCTTGTTATTGGTATCTCGCTATAGGCTACCCTCATGCAATCCAATACCATCTATCCCACTATCAGCACTCTTACCTCTATCCCACATCTTGCTAACCTCCCATGAACTTTTATCGCTCATCTATCCATTGTGTCATCCTCCCAATTAATCTTTTGATGATTGGATCACTATCCCATCCTTGAGCTTCACACAATCAACATCCTCTTGTAAATATTGTATATTTTATATATTAATGATCTTGTACATAAGGTTAGTCCTATGTCATCATCTAAGTCTATAATTGTGCATACTTATCGCTAGGTCCCATCCTTGTGTTATTATGTTGCTAAGAATCCCCTATCAAGCTTGTACTTCAACAAAATTCATTATCCCCCTTGGGTTTCAGGTATCTTGATCATATCTTGTCATGAGAATCCTAGGTATTATCCATCCATATTTGGTCTTCACAGGATATATTGTTCCTCACATCAGACCACATCAACCCCATCCATCATCCTGATGGAAAAAGGTATTTGAGATGTTTGTTATTTATTTGGTTCTTTTGGATCTTTGTTTATATTTTATTTGAGCTTCCTACTTTACCTACTCAAGGTCAGCATGATTCATCATATCATAGTGTTCTTTGACTGGTGAAAATAGTGAAAAGTCTTGGCTTTTTTGTTTGTTGTGTCTTATTGGTTTTCTCAAGTAGTACCCACCAAGATCTTCTAGGGTCTTGTGTTACATTGGGGAATCCTCTTATAATGTTTGTGGATTTCAATATTGTGCCCACTAAAGACCTTTGTGAATGTGTGTGATGTTGGACTAACCTTTTTGTTTGTTGCGTCTGTCCCATGCATGAGATACAAAGTCACCTTGGTTCCTCATACCTTGGTGCATAGTATCCCATGCTATATATCAAATTAAGTGCTCAATGCATGATATTTCTAATATGATGCTCCAAATCCATCTTCCCATCCATTTATCCTACATCTTGCTAATCCATTCATCCTTCATCCTTATCCCCCATCTACCTATCCTATATGTTTTCATCACTCCACTTAATCCTATATTTTGTGTGCACATGATTCCTCATTCATATTTTAATATATCCTCTCATCTTTCTCTCTCAATAATCATATGAATCTTATCCATCATAATTATTTCCTCATCATGTCATCATCCATTCAATAATTTTCTTAGGATAATATAGATTTATTATTCTAAACATCTTTTCCTCTATCATATTCATCCATTTCATCAATCCTATTGCT